>JAUCMR010000160.1:5849070-5879043 GCA_032357425.1 Enteromius argenteus | reverse complement strand
TCTGCAAAAATGTCAACAATTCTGTGTTTTTCTGTCAATATGGGGTGCTGTGTGTACATTAATGAGGAAAAAAATGATCTTAAATATAATATATATAACAAAGAGTGAAAAATTTAAGGGGGTCTGAATATTTTCCGTACCCACTGTATATATATGTTTGTGTTGTTTACTTTTTTATTTTATTTACTATTAAGTGTTTTTAAATAGAATTTTATATGCATGTGGTTTTAATATGAGCTATTTATTGGTCATTTAACATGAAAATTGTTTTTGACTTATTACAACAACAAAAAAAAATTGAATAGAAAATGTATCCAAAATAATTTCTTATTTTGTTCAAAGATGCAGTTTGACTTGTGGATGACAAATACCTCTTCAAATCTTTAGAAGATTTGACTCTGTCAACTTGGAAAACTTTAGAAAATCCAGTAATTAGTATTTTCTAAAAACTTTATATGTAAATCAAGCAAATAATTGCTATGCTGCTGTTCTTATTTTTAAAATCATGGTTAGCTCTTTCTTTCAACACATTGTTGCGATTTACGGTCTAATTAGGCTTGTTTTTGATTATTCTGTTTTGAGAATGTGGTGTTTCAGAGCTCTTTCATTCATGCAGTGACGGGTAAGGTTGGGGGTGGGGCTAAATGAGGGGGTGGGGCTGACCGGGGCGGGGTAAATCTCTGGAGGTTACATGGCCCATCATCACTCTAAGAGCTTTCACAAGGATGAATAAATATTCAGATCCACTCACACATGTATGTATCCCACAGGCCCTCATGCACGCAGTTCACACCCTTCCAGCTCATCACGTGACCTGGTCTCCATGGTAACAGTAGACAAAGCTTTCTGGTAATTACCAGTGTGAAAAACACAACCAATTACAGACGAGCCCAATACAATGAAAGAAACACAGACAACAGGTTTTACCCACAATCCCTTTCTTTTAACAGCTGACCACCAGTAACTGTGTCCCACACATCCCTGCTAAAAGGTTTTCTGTGTTTCAACACCATCAGAAAATATAGCAGAGACTAAAAGTCAAATCATAAATAAGATCAGTTGTTTCTCCACAGCATTTTTTTTTAAATAAACAAATATTTCTTTATAAGAAATATATTCATTAAAGATACATTGCACTGATTAAAAGTGTCAGTAAAGACTTTTACGTTGTTACAAATAGTTTTTTTAAGTTAATGTTGCTTATCAAGTTTCTATTCATCAAAGATAACTGAAATAAAGTTTCAGATTTCACAAAAATGTTAAGCAGCATAATTTTTTTGATGATTATGAGAAATGTTTTTAAGGAGCAAATCAACATATCAGCATGATTTCTGAAGGATCATGTGACACTAAATAGTTTTAGACTAATTATAGTTATTAATACATTGTAAAACATGTACAAATGAAAAACTAGTATTTTAAATTGTAAGAATATTTCGTAATATTACTGTTCTTATTGTACTTGATCAGATAAATGTAGCCTTGGTGAGCTTAAAACATTTCTTTTAGGGCCATTTAAAAAACTTTTGAATGGTAATGTATAAAATAATATTCTTATTTGTTTATATTTGTAAATAGTGCAAATAATTTGTGTTGCCTGGTCACTGGTATCATCACACACATTTTGATGGAGATTTTGTCTGATCTCATTATGCGCTGCTGTGTAATGGTGCCGTGAATGGTAATAGTTGTGTGTATTATTGATTACGGCATATGCATAATCAATAGGTGGGTGGATGCCAGGCAGCGCGAAGGCAGGAGGCCTTCCCAATCAAAGCTGCATTGATTAGTTTGCCTGCTGATTGCTTTCAACTAACTCTAGCTTAAGGAGCATCTGAAATGTATGCCTTCTGTGTATGTGGATAAATGTTAGCTATGCTTCGTCGCCTATGGAAAATTGAAAAATGAAAAAACATTACACACACAAAAGAAACACAGCCGCAATACTGCGGTTCCAACTCCCACGCACACATGCTGGAATGCATGTACACACACACACACAGCAAACACCTGCTCATTCGCATGCATGCACACACACTCATGTGAAAGCAATTGGCTGGGTGGTTGAAAGGCCGTTCTCCTGGTGGCGGTTGCTAATGGCTACAAGGTAACGGCAGGAGCCTAGTGACGGGTCGATAACAGCGATGTCAGTCCCACAAACACAGATGACATAAAATTGCTCTTTGGTTGGCTATGTCATTATTGCAGACGAAAGCAGATGAGAAAACGAAAGAGACAGACTAGTGTTTTTTAGAATGTGTTTAGAATGTTTTCAGTAGAAAATAAGTGTTTGAAACTTTATGCTTTCTATTTTTTCTCAAGGATAGATCGATGCAGTAGTAGGTAGGGAAGAAATTATTAAAAGCACAGTTTTGTTGTATAGTAATAATGTTTTTTTTTTGTCTTTATGTTTTTGTTGTGTTTTATTGTGTTAGTTTGCTGATTTTTTTTGTTATTTTTAACCTATTTAAAATAACCCAACTGCAGTTTGATTGAGATTAATTAGCATGCGCAATGAAAAAACATGATTTTACCTTTTACGTGAATTGCCTGTTTTTACAAATGAACTCTTTATGTAAGAAATAATGTAAGATGAACATAGTAAAATTCTACTTATTCTACAAACATCATGGTGAAAATATAATAATAATAATATTTGAAATATATTAATTATTTAAAATTGTATTTTTTATAAAGAACATATTATTAAATTTATAAAATATTAAAAGTATTTGAATAAAATTGTATCTATAATTCTAAAAAAAATATTACAGTTGTTACATTTTATATATGTATATATAAAAGCACACACACATTATATATTCATGTCATGTCATTTCATATATATATATATATACACACACATGCATAAAATTACTACAAATTATGTAATTATATGTAGCATATGTATGCAGCATAGCTTATCATTATACATTTTTAACAATTTAATGTTTTATTGCTTGTAAATTGTTGCTTCTTTGCCACCTTTGCAATGTAACACAACATTAGATTTGTCTCATGCAACAAAATAAAAAAACCCACACACAACCACATGTCTCTCTCCCTCTCTCTTTCACATTTGGAGAGTCTTCAGAAAGCAGGGAGCAGCTGCTGTGTGTCTTGTGCTGGTCTCAAGAGGGCCTGAGGAGGCAGAAATGCGAGACATCTCATTAACCGCTGTTTGAATGTGCCGTTGAAGTACCCTATAGACGTGAGACAGCTTATGACTGTCATCAGCAACAAGACTATGGAGCGTGGTGCGCTTTCCTGTTCTACAAATGACTACAGAGGTTACCTCAACATGTCTGTTCTACAATATAAAAGACAAATTAATATTATTACAGCCATTGCTGAACAAGACATATGATGTTGATGGATTGGGCAGGTGGGGGATGAAGTGACATGGAACAAAAATGAAAAGATCAGAATGTCATTGCTCTCTTTAAAAGCTGTCTAGATTGCATGTAGCACGGCATAAGACTTTGATTATGGTGAAAACAATGTACTTTTATCATGTCATGAAACAGGTGTGTTGACATTGCCTTACTTGTTATTGTGCATTATTATAACTTGGTTTAATATAAATCAATGTATAAATATATTAATTATTTTTTCTAGTAAGAAAGATTCTCTAAAAGATGGACTGGATTAAGCAAAATTTGTGGTTTGCAGCTTTTAGTCCATATCAGAGTATGTTTATGCCATGTATACATCAAAATAAACTTATGTCTTTCTCTTCCCGGAAAATAGACCAAACATATTGATCACTGACTCTAAATTCCTTTCAGAGGCATAAGAGGTAGGATATCCACTAAAAATCTGGATCCAATTCTGGAGGCATTGTATCCGGCTCCACTTATCAGAGTCCTCTGTATCTTGAGATCCTGTCAAAATGCTTCCACCGGGCTCTTTTTCTTCCTCTGCAGCTGTAATAGAGCTGTATGGGCACCTGTGTGTGTGTGTGTGTGTGTGTGTAATGGGCCTGAAAGAGCAGTGGAATGTATCCATAAACTGGTTACTGTCTTTGCAAAGATACTTAAGGAAGGAGGTGATAATGAGCTGTGTTATTTAGGTTTGAAGAGGAGAGAGCGAATAGAGAGTAGTAATGTGTCACATGATTTAAAACACCCACTCATGTTCATTCTGTCTAAAGCATTTAAATCAGCTCATTATTCATTAGAGTAATCTCTGAATTAGATTATTAAGGTAATAGCTGTGCCTTAATTGGTTGTAAAACTTAAGATGAAGATTATATGTTAGTACCTTGTATATGGCTGTTATGAACTCTCAGAGTGTTATTAGAATCAGGTTGAAAAGAGACTTATGTGGTATATAACAAGATTTTTTTAGTATTAGCTCAATTTTCTGTCCAAATGCAACCTGCTGTGACAGGAATGGGCTGGGTTTGTGTTTGTAAAACTGAAATGTAGATTGTTTTTAATATTTGTAATGATATTTTATTCAGAAAAGATGTATTAGATTGATCAAAAGTGACAGTGAAGACAACTAAAATGCCAAAAAAGATTCTACTTCAAATAAATGCTGTATTTTTAAACTTTCCATTCATAAATTACCCTTATTATTTGGTTATGAAAGGTTCATATTTTGGCTTTGGTAGTCCCAAACAACAGGTTGACATGCATGCAAGGTCAAAAAACACTTTGATTTTCTTTTAATATTAATCTCTCCTTAATTAAACTCCTCCAGTGATTGGTCGATTTCATTTAAAGCAGTGTTTGTGAGCTTTTAACGCTCCAAAATGAATTTGTTTTCATCCAACCAACGCAACAAAAAAAAACAACAACAAGTGGACGGGCAGTATGCTAATGTTTCATGTTGATAACGTGAAACGACTTAGGACTCATTTTAAAAATGACTCGTTTCAATGATTCAGAGTCGACTCTATCTTTTGAGAAACAATAACTTTATACAAGGTGCACTTTCAGATTTAAAACTTTGCAGGATGTTTTAATTCACTTATCAAAGGTCATTTTCAAAAATCCATAATAGAGACACTTTAAGGATCATGTGATGGACTAGAGTAGTCTTACTTTACAATCATGTTTTAAAACACAATTTTACTGTTTTTACTCTACCAAGTAAATACAGCCTGGGTGACCATAAGAGACTTACATACTGAACCCAAACTTTGAAACGGTGGATAGTTCATATAAACGTGTTCTTTCTCTCAGTTCTCTGACATTTAGCAGAGATGAGATGCAGCACTTGTGCACAGAGGTGCTAAAATATGCACCCCTGCTAATTCAGAGTACAGAGCTCACCGCTGGGGACGAGATTAATAAGCCTTTTGTTTCATAAGCCTCTTGGCCTGTAGACATGCTGCCTGAAGATAATTGAAAGCTCCGTTCTGCCATTCTCAGAGGTGACATTACCTCTGCCGCGTCACAGTGGAGCCCTGCCTTTGTAACAAACTTTGCATCTGAAGAAATCCAGGTGAAACAAGTTTTAAAGTATCGAGCTTACTCCATTTTGGTTCAGGCATAGTGCAGTGAGATGTCTCTGCTGTGAACGCATGCTGAGGTAGACAATGTTTTCATGTCATGATTAATTCAAGAGAACTGTTACTTTTAAAGAGGACTAAATATAGATGTGCTGTATTACCCGAAAGCATTGTACTGTGTATTTTAAATGAACATTTTGTACACACTTAGATTTTGATTACACGTTGTGAAATAAAGAAGATTTTGTACCGTGGTTTAGATTTGGGTTTTGATGGTCGCTGTGTCATACTAAGGTCTTTTTTCTATTTACTTTACTATTTAGTGTTATATAATTTTAGATATGTATTTTAATATTTTTCCCAGTGTGTTTTGTTTTATGTTATTTTATTTTTTATTAGAAATGTTCCCCAGCAGTTGTCTTACTCGTATGCAGTTCATATATAATCAGTATACCTGTATATTAAACAAATTTGCCAGACAGACATTGTGAACCTAAACTCATGACATTTAAAATAAGTATCTGAGTTAAACAAAGAAGACAAATCTTCAGTGGATGTTTTATCAGTGACCTTTCTAGCTTCCTGTGAGTCAGAGAAAGAGTGCAATCTTCACAGGGCCGTGATGGAGCTGTTTTTAAGGCAGAGCTTACAGACGTCTGGCCTGTGTCTGACTGTGAGCTGGACTGATAACACTTCACAGCTGAGATGCTCAGCGGGGTCGGCACACTGCCAATCTTAGCGTCAGCTTTGCATTCCCACATCAGCTAAAGACAGAGATATTTTAAGAACTCGGAATAAAAAAGATCTCTGGCTGAGTCTCTGAATATTTGTGTGTGTGTGTTATGAGGGATTATGAGGAGATAAGCAGACAATTCTTTTTTAGAGATGCATTTGTAGTTATACTAAGGGCTCTTATCATATTAAACTTTTTTTCCATTATTTCCACTCAGATTCTCTGTTAATGTGTCCTTAAATCTGCTCAGTTCGTAAGAATAAACTCTCCAGTCTTAATGTTTCCCGATTAATTCTCATGCATTGTTTCCACCCCAGGAATCTCTAACACAGTTACAGGAGAATATCCTGTCTGTACTGTTCTCTAATAGACTGCAGACGGTAGAGTCGCCTAAATCACCCAAATTATGTTTGCTTGTTTACAAGCATTTACTGTCAAGTCACATATTTGGTGAGTGGAATGACTCCGTGTTTATCTGACATGGAGCAGATCTTCACATCTGATATCCTGAGAATAACGGTCGGGAGGATGGGAACAAAGTTTACATTCAAATAGTTGTGCACTTTGAAGCTTATTATTTTGAGGGCTCCTGTAATGCAGTTTGAAAGATTTAGGTCATACTGTGTGGAACGAATGCCTTCTTAATTGTAGCTTTTCTCTCAGTGCTTTGAGAATGAATTGGAATGTCTCATTATAGAAGTTTAAAAGTGGATTGTTCTAAATAAACAGTTTAAAATAGTTTTTTGGGATTGTTCTGCAGTTGAAACACAATTTCAGGACCACGGACAGCTCATGTACTTGAGTGCTTTCAAATGAGGCCAGGACAATATGTTTGTTAAAATCATTCCTGAACTCTAAAATGTAAAATTAATAAAATTATATAAAAGTATTAACACTATTAACAAAACTTTTTTTCTGAATTCTAAATCAACTAACCTTTGAAATATTTAATTTTTTTAAACAGTGGAACCCCCCAAGAGGCTTCTTGAAAATATATACTATTATAACAATAATTATCACAATATTATTTTATTTAAAATTAAAACGCGTCAGATGAATATTGGATGTAATGGTAACGCATGATGTATCCAGAGCTTCAGACTGACAGCAGAAGGTCTGGGAACCTTGGCTGTTTTTTATGGCCAAGACACGCTCAAGTAGCTATATGTCTGACAGGAAAAGCAACCAATGACGTTTAATTTTATGTCATATCCTATTTAACTTTAAAAAACGCACATCTGCCAGAAATCCAGTATAATTCAACCAAATTCAAGCAAATAAGGGATGTACCGGAATTTCGTCTTTTTTTTTTTTGGCCAAAACAGCAATTTTTGATTTTATTGCTGAAATTATTGACCATTAATAAGAGTTTCTCTGGTTCATTTTGACTGTGTCAGTGTCTATTTCATGCACATGACATGGATAGCATATTAGGATGTCAGCGGTTTGGAGGTTGCTTTTATACTTGAAATAACTAATAAAGATTTGACGTTTGTTGGGATAATTATCAATGCTGACTGAAATGTAAAAAAAAATTGTGAGATCATATCACCCATTCTTAGTTGAACATCACATTCTTATTTATTTATTAGCATGTAATATATGAAAAAAATATATTTATTTATTAATTTATATAGGTTTCATTTTAAGCTTTGACTGGTGGCTGATTGTAAATTGTATGCCTTGTAGTTCCTCTGTTTTGCTGCACAGCTCTCTGTGTGTCTGCTCCTGATCTCCAGTTGTCCTCTGGCCGGCTCGTTATCCGCTCTCTCCTCCGTTTTTCACTCGTCACACTAGGAACTGAGGAAGACAAGACAGGTTAGCACACATTAAATAGTGTTGGATAACGAGCCAAAGCTGGAACTAGTTAGCTCGTTACCCACACTCAGCCACACCTGCTCATTCATACACACAACAGGCATGAATGAGATTGTGAACCCATGAACCGTGACCAACAGGAACTAGCAGACACTTGCTAAAAGTATCTTGTCAGAATGACATGTTCAGCTGAATATTTCATTGTGTCATTTTTGTGAACCAACTCAGTGGCAGCGTCATGTCTCAGACCTGCTCAGATTTCATACCCCACCATCCATTTCACGTCCCATCTGTGTCATCCACCCTTCTTCCTAATGCATTCGGCCGGTCTGGATGCTGCCAGGAATCCCTCCCCATCCCCGCCCCCTACCCTACAGAAACCAAGATTTACACTCTCAGTGTGCTGAACAGACCTCTGATGAATGAGTCTAGACTGAGACCTCAGAGAGCTTCTCCCTCATGCTTACTTTATTTTTACATGGCACATGTTACTTACACTGTGTAGACTATATAGCCACTTAATGTGCATTGCTAATCACCTCCTGACTCTAGAAGCTTCCTGATTGGCCGAGCTAATTGTGGCTTGAGGGACGAGAGCGCTGGTGGAGAGACCGGGGCGGCTTCGAGGTTTTTCCTTTATCTCTGAGGATCTGGTTGAACTTAGCAAGGGGGCAGGGTGGCGAACGGATGGTTGGGAGAGGCTTTTATGTGCTGCGTTTCATGTTTTCACTTTGTGTCTCTTTCCCAGCATGCATCATTCCTGCTTAACGGGTTCTGCTGCTCCGCTGTCCTCCTGCAATCCCACCCACACACTTCAGCCTTTTAATAGAGCGCGCCAGCGAGAGCGAATAATCACCCTCTCTAATTTACTCAGGATAACGGGTCCTCGTAAAAACCTCCAACAACTGAGCGTTTCCCGTGCCTCTTTATTGCCACCAGGCGAGCAGTTTAATTCAACTGCGATGATTGAGATCTCCGTGTAGAGGGGAGATAAGGGACTCGCATCCATGTTTGTAGCTGCGCGACAATGCGAACAGCAAGACGAGGGCGATAAACTACATTGAGGCGGTTAAATGGATTGTAAAATGAGAGGTCATACAGCTGTCGGTCGAGGAATCGCTGCTTGCCACCAGTAACCCTCTAATGAGAGATGAAATCGCCTGTTTTGGACAATACAAGCAATGCTTTCTCTCTTTCTCTCTCTATGTCTGCTGTAAAATCATGTACATGCTCAATTGAAATTGCCAGCCTTGCATTGTAATCCTGGTGGGAAAGAATTGGGAAAGAAAAAAAACTTTTTATTCCGAAAGACTAGACAGATGAATCCTCTTCCTGCAGGGCTTTTTGGGTAAAACAATGCACAGTTTGATCCCTTGATTCATGGGCACAGTTCGGTCTGGTAAATCTAGGCACCCAGAAGGAAAATGTTATATTCATGTGAGCCTGTCAGGAGAGAGTATGATAGAGAGAAATAACCCCAGATAAGCAAAAGAGTGTTAGTTGCAGCTTTATAGGATTTATGTGCAGGATTTAACAGATAGCAAGCTCCTTAGTCAGGAAAAGTGTGCTGTGTCAGGTTTCTGTGCTTCACTTTCTAAATTAAAGCGCAAACTTGGTTTTGTACAAATACGATGCAGTGTCAGTTTGAGATTTAACCCTGGAAAGACTTTTTTTTTTTTTTTTTTTTTTAAAGTTAACAGACAAAATCTAAAAAACACTTATCTAAAACATCAGGGCACAGTTGCATAAACTTAGCCTTCATGTTAAGACAGTGTCTTAAGAGCTAGTCTGACCAACTAGCAGTTAGCCAAGAGTAATCTGTTTTATTTTTTGGATGCAACTTAGACTAATATACATTTTTATGTAGCTGAATTTAAAAAAAAAAAAATGTGACCAGTCTTAAAGAAAAATTTAGCTGACTAACTTTTAAGACTAGTCTTAACCTTTTATGCAACTGGCCCCAGGATTATGTTTTTTATTTTTGATGTTTAAATACTGAGATTACTCAAGAAGGGAAAAAAACTTAATCAGTGTGCATTTTGTGCAGTTGTTGATATTTATATGGTAAGATGTAATTCTGATAGCTTGTTCATGTTTAATGTTCATCGCTATCCATATAACCATATAATGTGCATTATATGCAACCATATGCTACATGCATAAAATGCACATAAATATTGTAGTTTATTGATTAAAGCTCTGTGGTTAATATTGTTGGGGCAACACATAATGCAGTGCAATACATGAATGATTGAGACATGTTAAAATAACATTCCAAAAGCCATGTATCATTTGATACTTACATTTGAATGTTTTTCTCAAAAGTGCTGTATGGATAATCATGTAATCTGATGTAGCTTTATTAAAATATGTGTTTAACTTGAAAATTACTAACAATATGTATGTTATTCTTTTTTATAAAATAACAGCCAGAGACACTGACATTTTTAGAAATATAATGAAAGAGCTTTAACTTGCTGAAAAAGTATAAAAATCAGGCAATATAAGGTATGTAGAAACATACATAATTTACAGACTTTCAAAATTTGTGTATCAAGTACAGTAAAGTATGCCTTTTAGGATTGACATTCATCAAGAAAACTGAATGATTTTGTGGGGAAAGTTCACCCAAAAATTACGATTATGTCAATAATTACTCACCCTTGTGTAGTTTCAAACCTGTAAGACCTTTGTTAATCTTCGGAATACAAAGTAAGATATTTATATCTAAGAGCTTTCTGACTCTCCATAAACAGCAGCACAACTGACATATTCAAGGCTCAAAAAAGGTAGCAAGGACATTGTTAAAATAATCCATGCAACATCAGTGGTTCAACCGCAAATGTTTGATTTCTTTTAATATTGATAATCACACACTGCACCATTAGTGTATTTGCATGCATGTTTTTTTTTTTTGGTCTGGTCTCTCATTTCTCTCTAAAGTGAGTCTCATGCCGAAGTCATGTTCCTTTGTGTCCGGGTCATGACAGAGCCATAAAGCCATTGTAAGGCTAACGAGGGCTCTCACAGTGAACAGCAGGAAGACACCACTTAAGACATCACACAGGGCTTCCTCCTGTTACCGTGACAACCCAGACCTAATGAGTATACATGCTTTTCTTCTTACAAGCTGTGCTATTTGTTTCAATTTCCTGGCAAGGAGACATGAAAGTGTATTTATGTCTTATTTAATGTATGCAACGAGACATAACAGCCTTGGTATCATCAGCAGAAAGGACAAGTAGATAAGTAACATGCATTAAAATGATTTCATCTAGTTTTTAAGGCTAAACAATAATTCAGACATCTGATTTATCATGAACAATGGAGATATGGTGAACTTGAATATTGTGTTTTATTTGTATGTGGGTTGAACGTGTCATTTAGGGGAAAAGGTGTTCATGGTGTAGAGAATTACTATTTTTTTTCTCTTCATTATACATCACAGAGAGATGAAAGGGCTGGGAGGTCTTCCTGGGTCTATATTTGTCTCTTTTTCTTGTCAATATGTAGATGTAGTAATCCCATATGCTCATAAAAAGAACCTTTGAAAAAGAATTGCACATAATAATAAATTCTTTGAACTCAATTTGTTAAGTTGCAGTGTTCTTATGGAAATAAAATTAACTGTATATTATATTTTCCAATTTTTGGATATTCATTGCTTTGTTGGGCCATAAAAGTAATGCCAATTTTAGTTATAGACGTTTTCAGCAACAACAATATAATGCGTGCTTTTGTGGCCCTAACTTAACTTCCGGTAGAGATCCAAATAGAATCAATAACAACAGCTAAAACCTTCTAGAGTAGATTATTGTAACGAGCCGCACCTCTGTGGCTCTCTCTGAACGGCACCAGCGGGAACCTTTGCCTGAATGCTAATGTTTCCGCCCGGAGTGTTTAGACCCTGTACCCGGAACTATGATTCGCTTCAGGTGTCGCTCATTATCTGGGCCTTTATATACCAGCAGTTTTATTCAGATAGTTGCAAAGTCTTGTTTGCCCTGCAACAATTCCAAGCATTATCTCCGTGATTGTTCTGATTACCTGTGTATTACCCTTGACCTGTTTACCGTGTACAACTCTTGCTGCCTGCCCCAAACCCTTTGCCTGGATATCGACTTTGACTCTGTTTTGCCTCTGATTGATCTGTCTGCTGTGTACCGACCCTGCCTGTCTGTTATTCCATTAAACTGCCTGCAAATGGATCCATCTCTGACTCCGATGCCTCCTTACAATTATAACAAGCAAAATATGTTCGCTGCGTAAATCAGACGGATTTATTAAAAATGCAAACTCATTCTCTGCCAGCAGGAGGTGCTTTAAACACGAGAAACGAGAGGTTTTTCCCGGTAACGGCTGTAGACAAAGCAGCTCTGAGCTTACAAACGCTGCCTTATATGGCAGATGAAATGAGTATGACATTTTCTGAAGACAGACTTCTTCAGAAATACAGTGATATAAAAACACCCATGCCTCGGATTGATTTTTAAACATGCATTAACATTATGCTCATGTTTATTCAACGAAGCCTTTTGGACAATCGGTCAGTTTTGATATCGTGGCAGGTCGCCACAAATAAACATGTATGGGAAACACATCCCACAGCACTAAAACCTGAGACCAACTTCATTACTCATCATTAGCTTCGTTTGTAGCTGCGGCACTGACCAGACCGATAAACAAACATAGACCGGAAGTTACCTTAGGTCCAGGCGCATGCACCCGATGAAACCATCTAGTCTTTTTTTTTTTCAAAAAACATACTGATGGATTAAATCCACTGAACTGATGTGTAACCACAGAACCCACAGACTCAGACATGTTTGTTAATGAATCTGACTTTTCTAGTTTATTTGCAAAGTCAATATTTGATGCATAGTCTATATAACCTTAAGTAGATGCAAGCAGTTATATCTGATTAATATCTTCTTGAAATTGATGCTAAAAGCTTTTACCTGACTCTGGCTTATTTATAGAGAGACAACTTTGGCAGCCAAATGCCTCAGGCATCCTTCCTTTTCTAAAGTCAGCAGAGTGTAAGAGACAGATAGCTGCACTGTACAACATGTTTCAATAGCTAACATTTGTTTTAACTTTTACTGACTTTATTTTAACATAAATCTGTATGTTACATTCAAAATCTGGAATTTAAGATTTGTTGTTTGAAGCCCAAAACACTGGTTTTATAACTCCCTCTGGCTTTGAGGAGAGAGGATAAAGGATGGAGGCTGTAAGTGTTGGTGTGGATTTTGGGATGTATGTCTGAGTGGATTAGTGCCCAATGCTGAATATGAACATGAACACAGATTTACGTCTTTGTGTTTTGTCTCTTTCAGTCACAGATGAAGACACTGTCAAACGGTACTATGCCAAGTTTGAAGAGAAGTTTTTTCAGACATGTGAAAAGGAGCTCTCCAAGATCAACACATTCTATTCAGGTATTGTTTTCCTACATGCCTTCGAAAATGGCTAGTAACTGGTTACATGTTATCTGGATTACATAATCAGATTCCAACAATTAAGTACTTGAAATGAGATTATATTACAGTTTAAAATAATCTGAACCAGACTACAGTTAGGTCAAACAAGTTAGGTCAAAAGTAATCAAAAAGTAGTCTGACTATATAACCTAAAATGTGTAATGTAATAGATTATGTTTTAAATACTACAGTTTTTATCATGTCATTTGGATATTAATCTATCTCTGTCATACTTTTATTCAGCAGGATGCACTAATCAAACGTGACAAGACTTTTATATTGTTAAATAAATTTAAATTCAATTTTAAATATATATCAGATAGATAGATAGATGTTTGGCTACAAGTATTGCGTTCTATTTGTAACTCAAAAACAGCGCAAGTGGAAACAATCTTTACTGTGTGTGGTTGAACTGCAGTGGCCAGCTAAATGCCGTCAAGGGATTCCCTGTGCATGAGGTCTGGGTGTACAGCACTATTTGGGAACATGATGTAATAGGTAATGCCTGCTGTAGTCATTTTGTCATGCGTCAAGGGGAATAGACTATGTTTGGAGTGATAATATATGCGCACTGCAACATAAGCTGTGTTGTTGCTTTGACCTCAGGGAAGCAGGAATGTCTGAGTTCTACTGCCTCTAGTGGCTGGTTAGGGGATGGCATAACAAACAAGTGCTTAAAATGTAAGACTAATGCTTTGTTTGCTCATTAATGCATTGTTGCATTGCATTGGCAATATAACACTAGCTAATAACCTCTCTGAATAAAAATCTCAGAATGAGCTGAGATGAATGGATCATCATTAATCTGAAACAAAGAAGCAGATGTACATTAATAATTTAAAATAAAAGGAAAGTGTTAATGGTGTTTACAGTCTGTTATCCTCCAGTTGCTACTGAAAATCATTCATCGGTGCTGCAGGTTTGACAGACGGACCAAAATAAACTCTAACCGAGCTGCCCAGCAAAAGAAAGCTGGCAAGTACATTAAGCTGGAAAAATCTCTGACCCCATACTTTTATTTTGCCCTTGTGGAAAAACACATGGATGTTGTTTTCCACAAGGACTAAATAAGAGCAAAACAAAGTTTCGTTTGCTCAAAAATAATAATAGATAAAACAGAAAAGGAAGAATATTCAAACATAAACACTAGTTTAATTGTTCAGCTCTGCAGATAATGTTGTCCATGCACAGGTCAGATTTAAAGGTTTACTTAATGAAATGTAGACGTTATCATATAAGATGGCCTTTAGAACTGAAACCTATATTAGGATGGCAGCCGCAGTTAATGCACTATAACTAATTCCAGTTGACCCAGACTGTGTTATGGCTGAGACCCCTGCCTCCCCCCTGAATGGTCCTGAATTAACAACATAGCTTCTAAACCTTGAGTACATGCAGTCTTTGTCCCAGTGGACAAGATCTGCTAAGCACATAAATTCTTAGCACCATCTTAGCCATGTTCAGCCTGCTGAAGCACAGACCTTAGACTATTATAGTCGACTGGACACTATATTCACATTACATGAAAGAAAACAAGGATGTGCAGTCTCTTTGATGTTGTTTTTAAGATCTAATCTTGGTTCACAGCCAATATTTTCCTGGACTTTAATATAATTTTCTATCATCCCATCTCATCTTTATTTACATTATTAATGCAGCCCAAACTGTGTGTTGTTTGTTTGCAAATTTTGCTGGTGTCTTTAAGAATTTTTAACATTCATTTGCCATTTATGCATTTATGTTTAATTTATTCCTGTCTTGGAGTTACCTGTAAGGAAACATTTTCCTTTTACACAATGAAACACAATAAACACATGATAACATAATAAAATCCTTCAAATACATAAAAAAAAAAAAAATGTAATTTACTCCAGTGAAATAGTAGACTGCTCTGAGGAAAACACATTAGTAGAGGTAATTCGGTAATTATTTCCTGGGGGTCAAAGTGTGACAGTTCTCTTCCTCACTTCCTTTTTGATCTTGGACTCCTCAGTCCCTTAGTGAGGGTTATAACACATACGCCAACAGGACTCCTAGTATTTACATGTCTGATGAACATAATATCCCGTTTCCTTCCTCTGAAAGTGAGATGGGTGAGCAGGGTCCTGTTCACCAAACTGTGCTGGGATGCAGGCCAGCATGGATAATGCTGTCTGAGATATCGCCCTTACAGGAAGAGGCTCATCTCTAACAGGATATCTGTCTGCTTTACTTTCCAGTTGATGGGTAGAATGAGGGATTTATTTGTCATGCAAAATGGATTCTGGTGCATTTCATTGCAGGCTTGTAAGCCAAGCAGCCTTTGTGTCTCTCGGTAGATGTAGTCAGATAGTTTTTAATACATTTAAGATATAAATTTCCATCCTGGTGCTCAACCAGGCTTTTTGTTTTCCATGTTTCCTCAAAGGCGAAAATCAAATAAAATGATAATTGTCCATTAAACTGAATTATTAATATTGTGTTCTCTTTTTGTATCTTCACAGAGAAGCTGGCTGAGGCACAGCGACGGTTTGCAACTTTGCAGAATGAGCTGCAGACGTCTCTGGATGCCCAGCGTGAGAGCAATGCTCCAGGGCTGCGCAGTCGCCGCAAAACGGTGTTGCCTTTGTCCAATAAAGAGCGCAACAAACATCGCAACATCAAAGACCTGCAGCTGGCCTTCAGCGAGTTCTACCTCAGCCTCATCCTCCTGCAGAACTACCAGGTCTGATATTTGTCATGGCTTTTGTTGTTGTATGTGTCCTGTTGTGAATGTTGTCATGACTCCCTCTTGGGTTTCTTGACCCTTCTGCTTTTTTTTCGTTCCTTCCTCTACACTTTACAAGCATTAGGATATAGTTTGGATAGAGTGTGAAAATGCAATTGGATAGTTTTTTTATTTACATATGGGTGGTTGACAAATAAACATTGGACAAGAATTCTTATTTTCACATCTTAATATCATATACTGATTTACCCTAATCACATACAGAATCTGAACTTCACTGGGTTCCGTAAGATTCTGAAGAAACATGACAAGATTCTGGACACACAGCGTGGAGCTGATTGGCGTGTGGCTCACGTGGAGGTGGCTCCATTCTACACCTGTAAGAAGATCACACAGCTCATCTCTGAGACCGAGGTAGACTGCCTGACTCCACGTTTGGACTTCTGACTTCCTGCTCGTATCATGATCTTTTTGTATTGCTTTAACAGCTGCTAAAACTGATAAATGATGTTTAAACCCCTAGAGCACATTAGAATGAAGTAGAATTCAGGGCAGGAATGACTCAACTAAAGAATGGTACCTGACCTTTGGCCCTTGTGTACCCAGGCTCTGGTGACCACGGAGCTGGAAGGAGGTGACCGTCAGAAGGCCATGAAGAGGCTCAGAGTTCCACCTCTTGGAGCAGCACAGGTGAAAAAGAAACTCTGATAGTACATGCAGACGCACACATATACATGCATGCAGCAATTAACATTTATTATTGGTAGAATCAAAGTTAGTTTATATATCAAAATGTCACCTTCAATAAAGTGCATGTAGTTGTTTTTTACGATTACTTTATTGGCAAATACAAAATACTAAAGCAATACCAACATGGAAAGAAGCAAATATGCTAGCCTAGGAATAACATAATAGCAAACAGCCAATGAAAAAACATGTGTGCAGTGTCTTTTCATGCAGTACTTTTAGTTCTAGGTCAATCACAGTTGTGTAAGTACTCAGGAACTATATAATGTAAAAGGCAGCGTGGGAGGAGAGATACACCTGTGCCTGGAACATCAAGTACAATACACTGCAGGAATAAAATACTGTTTTACCTTTAATAGAGAGAAAGCGTGTGTCTCTCTGTCCTTTGCATAACATAAATATAAAAAATGATGTGCTTGTAGACTTGTTTTAGTCATCTCCTTAACCATTCTTAATAAATTTAATGACTGAACTTGAAATGTTAAGTTGCAGTGACCTAAAATAGACATTCTTAACACTTACCCTTGTGAATGTTGTAAGGTGCTAGAGCTTTAGAATAACTGATTTAAATGTCCTTTCTCTCAATCAGCCTGCACCTGCCTGGACCACCTTTCGTGTGGGACTGTATTGTGGGGTCTTCATTGTCCTGGCTGTCGCCTTTGTCCTTACTGGTACAGTTTTTAAACCTTGTTTGACACTTAATCCATATGCATCTTGTTGCAAACATTTCATAATGTATAAATTCTAGTGTTTCTGCTGATATACCACTCATTTATGGTATAAATGCTGTAATTTATACAGCCTTGTTGATAATCCAGCTGTTTGACTGATCTTTCCCTCTCAGGTGCTTTTTTCGTTCGTAACCAGAACATCTGGCCCCTGGTACGCATCTACCGTGGCGGTTTCCTGTTGATTCAGTTTCTCTTCCTCTTGGGGATAAACACATATGGCTGGAGGCAGGCGGGTGTCAATCACGTGCTGATCTTTGAGCTGAACCCCCGAAACAATCTTTCACATCAACATCTGTTTGAGGTGAGACACGTCATATAGAAGGGAACTTTACAGGAAGCCTGTATATACACTGCATGCCTTTTAAAAGTTTAGGGTCTGCTAGATTTAGTTTTTTTGTTGTTGTTTTTTAAAGTGCTTGCATTTTTTTAAAGTGCCCCTATTACGGATTTTTAAAAATGGTTTTTCATGCAGTGTAAACATCCTGCAAAGTTCTGAACGTGCACAGTATAAAAAGTTATTGTCTCTCCAAAGAAAGCCTCAACTCTAAATCATTAAAACGAGGCGTTTTTAAAATGAGTCCCAAGCCGATTCATGATGATGTCGACATGAAACAAGATTACTGAATCTTTAAATTTAAATTACTGAATTTAAAGATTCAGTAAAAAAAAACTTATATTGTGAAATGTTATTATAATTTTAATTCTATTTTTATTTGTTTTAATGTAATTTCTTTTTTGTAATGCAAAACTGAATTTTCAATGGCCATTGTCATATGATTCTTCAAAACTCAGTCTAATATGCTGACTTGGTGGTAAATAAAAATTTCTAGTTATTAACAGTTTTGAAAAAGTTGTGCTGCTCAATGTTTGTTAAAACCAATACATCTCTTTTCAGAATTCATTGATGAATAGAAACTTCACAAAAACAGAATTTATTTGAAATAGAAACTTTACATAGCATTATAAATGTTTTACTGCCAGTCTGTTTAATTTAATTTAATGCAAAAATCTTTCTTGGCCAAAACCTTTGAACTAGTGTGTAGCTATACGGACAGTGTATTCTAACAGATAAAATATTAGGTAAGTAAAAGAAAGATTTCCAGGTTTTGAAAAATGAATAATAATGCATCTTTTTCTTTCTCTTGCTGCAGATTGCTGGGTTTTTGGGGGTGTTGTGGTGTCTCAGCATCCTATCCTGTCTTTTTGCGGACTACACTTGGCTCCCTATGCAGGCAAACCCACTCATCCTCTATGGCTTCATGGCGCTGTTCCTCATCAATCCTTTCAAAACTGCCTACTACAAATCCCGTTTCTGGCTTATCAAACTTCTGGTGAGAGACAAAACTATTACATTGTATAAACATACAGCTTCTATAGCCACAAAAAATTAATGATAAACAGTGAAAAACCTTTTATGCCAGCATAATGTGGGCGGAAAAAGCTATTTCATGCTGTTAATTGCCTCCACGCAGATATGCAACACCCGTATTTTATGATCCAATCAGTTCCGGATGGATTTAAAAAGTCCCAGTTTCTTCTCATTAAATATCCTGTTTAACTTGTGTCAGATTACAAGCAAAGTGGGTTAAAAACAGTATTTGCAATCATCATATCCTGTCTTGTTTAAGATGATTAAATTTGAATGTTTTCACTGCAGTCACTCTGCTAATAGCAAAACCACCTGTTTAAACACATTTCTAACAAATTCAGTTAAATTAGCTAAGAACTAATTGGCTCATTTCAATGCACAAGCTGCTTCATGCCTTTTATCCTCTCAGTCTGTTTCTATACTTTTATAGTAGTAACAATTGTTTTCCCCTTGGCCTGTGTGAACATTGGAGATACTGTGTGCATGTACACTACTGTTCAAAAGTCTGTAAGTTTTGTTACTTTTTTTTTTTTATGCTACATTTACATGATCAAAAATACAGTCAAATATTGTGAAATATAACTTCGAATAAATTTTTTACTTTTATATAAATTAAAATGTAATTTATTTATTAGATGGCAAAGCTGAAATATAATAATTCTATATATAAATAATTCTAATTCTAACTCAAGAAACATAACTTATATTTTTAGTCTTGTAAACAGCTGTGCTGCTTTTTTTTTTCACATTGATGAATAAAAAGTACTAAACTACATAATTTCTATAGATATTTTGTGACATCATAAATATAATTACGTAAATTATATATTACATAAATTAAGTGTTCCTTGCCGCATAAAAGTATTAATTTCTTTCAAAAAATATATTACTGACCCCAAACTGTGTGTACAAAGCATTTGAGTGAGGTTTTTGTGCATACATGTGTGTGATTATGCGTGTGTCTCTGGGTGAGGCATGGGGCAGTGAGGTGAGGGAAAATAGATTGCAGCTCTATCTCTGCGGATGTGAAGACTGTGCCTGTGCAATCATTATTGGGATGGAGCCATCAGCAGCCGCCTGCCTCTGTCTCACTGCCCTCCCCACATCTAATTGACCTAGACTGGAGCCTTATTCCTTGGAGCACACGCTGACACACACACACTTCCTGTAGATTAAAACCGGCACGTACTGATGGCCAAACAGTGGGTGGCTTTCCTCCCAGAGCTCAAACGCGCTGTCACACTCAAGCTGTGCATCGCACATGCAGCTGTAACCTTGAAATG
Organism: Enteromius argenteus; assembly: GCA_032357425.1. Classification (NCBI taxonomy): domain Eukaryota; kingdom Metazoa; phylum Chordata; class Actinopteri; order Cypriniformes; family Cyprinidae; genus Enteromius; species Enteromius argenteus. Next base: position 5,858,711 of record JAUCMR010000160.1, on the reverse strand, counting down.
TACCTTGCATCCAGACCTGTATGTTTAAAAGCATTTTTGTGGACTGCCTTCACCTGTTTCATCAGGTAAAAATAACTGATCAGGGTTTGTGTAGGGAGAAATTGATTTTCACTGGCATTTGAGCCTCAAGAGTATGATGGCATAGATCGGTGTAGTGCAAAACTGTGTCGCTGGGAAATGTCAGCAGTGGCCTGAAGGCTGATAGAGGTAAAATTTCATTTCATAGAGTATTGTGATTGAGCCACGGAAAAATATGTGGAAAAAAGAAAACAACAATGTGACTCAAGGGCAACAAAGGTAACTTGCCTAAGTTAGCATGTAGCCTCTTTGTATATATCATATGTGTATGTATGTATAAAAATGTTTTGCTACATATTATTTAATTTATTTATTTTTTATAAATATATTGTTTATTTTTCTTAACATAATTTAATTATAATAATTATAATTTAATTTTTGTCTAATTGTGTCATTTTTATTTTATTTTCTATATTATTTAATGTATTTTATTATGTGTGTATATACTGTAGGTGTTTATTTATTTATTAAACATGTATTTAATTTTCATTAGTTTTACTGTAAAAAAATTTTTATTTTTTTATTAATGTAATTGTTCTATTTAGCTGTATTGTTCTAATAGTTCTATTTGTAAATGTTCTATATGCATGCATATAAAAAGTACTTTTTTTATTAGTTAACCCATATTAGTTTACTATAATTTAAAAATTTTCAACCTTTTAGTATTTCATTATTAATAATATTTTCTACATTTGAAGGTAAAGCTGCTGGTACTGTTTACCCTGAAGTCACACATGGGAAAATACTTTATTCAGTAATTTATTCAGTAATTCATGATCTATATCCAAATAACCTAATTCAACATGGCAATAAACCTATTTTAAAATGGTTTAGCATAAAAATGGTTGTTATTACTTTTATCATGTGCGTCTTTCAGTCACAGGCAGCTGAGCTGTGCATTAATAGATATATGGTTATATGACAAACATGATGCACAGTTTACTAAATTAATGGTAAACAAATCTAACCCCATCATTACTGAAACACAGTTTAAGCTGGTTTATTGGTTTAGGTCAATGAGCTGATGATATTGCAGATGATCATCCAATAAAAACCCCATTGATTTGCTTTCAGCCAGCTGAGTTCTCATTAAGGTTTTCATTCGCTCGTCTCATAAAGTTCACTCTGCCTCAGGGATGAGCGGTTATACATGACGAAAAAGTACTTGTGGTGATTTCTCCTGTTTATTATTGTCCTCAGTGATTACCATATGCACTGTATAATGTATAAATATTTAAACTTCATATATTCTGTGTTTGTAGTTCCGTGTGTTCACCGCCCCGTTCCACCGCGTGGAGTTTGCAGACTTCTGGCTGGCAGATCAACTCAATTCTCTGGTCATTGTGCTGTCGGATCTGGAGTATCTGGTCTGTTACTACAGCATGGAGCTGCAGTGGGGAGATCGCAGCGGTTTACTGCCCTACAAATTTGGTAATTGATTTAGAAAGAAGCCATCCTGTTTTTGACTGATTCAAGTTTTGACTGACCGAGCCATTCATGTTGAACCATCCTAATTTCAGCATTAGATGTAATGGAAGATGAATGGCCCGTTATGATTAGTTGCTCTTTCACATGAATTAAGATTGTACTAGCAGTGTCAACATAGACAGGAGTTCTTTAGGTTCAGTGGAGTTTATCATGTGAAATAGACCAGGAAATTCAGAGCATCAGTGGCTGTCTAATGGTGCAGAAATGTGTCACACCAGCTCAGAAATAAAGGAAAATACTGAGAAAGAAGAGGAGGGAAAGTGAGTGAGCAAGGCAAAGAGAGTAAGAGAATGTGGGCAACAAAGCTCAACAGTACGGTCTGGTCAAGTATTAGTAGTTCAGATTTTTACTTCCAAATATGATTAATAGGCCCAAAATATTTAGATATTTTGATGTTATTTCTTTTTTTTTCTTAGTGAAGTTTAATCTTTTATATTTTTATTAATAATAATAATAATAGTGCTATCAAATGATCAATTGCGATTAATTGCATCCAAAATAAAAGTTTTTGTTTACATAATATATTTGTGTGTACTGTGTATATTTATTATGAATATATGAATACACACACATGCATGTATATATTTAAGAAAAAAAATGATACTAAATATATGTATATATTATATAATTTATTTGAATATATAAATGTAATTATATTAATTATTATATTAATTAATTATTAATTATATTTGCATATATGTAAATATATTTCAGTTTATCAGTACTAAATGCATAAGATTTAAAGACAAAATTGTTAAAAGACTAATTGTTAAGTCCTGTTCTATTTTATAGTCATTTAATTTATAGAAATATATAATTTTAAAAAAACATGGTTTATGTTTGTGTATGTTTTAGCATTACAACAATATTGAGAGTACAGTCTTGGAAATATTAATGCGCATTTGTAACTGTCTCCTCCTACATAAGGTGATGAAAGGTGTAACAGTTATTCTTATGGAGTTCGGGCCATCATCCACTGTCTGCCTGCCTGGCTGCGGTTTGTTCAGTGTCTGCGACGTTACCGTGACACCAGGAGGGCCTTCCCTCACCTGGTGAATGCTGGGAAATACTCCACCACCTTCTTTGTGGTCACATTTGCAGCCCTTTACAGAACTCATAAAGGTAAAAACAAACAAACTGCAATTAATTACAAATGTTACGTAATTATGTATCCAGTACATTTACTTATCAAAGCATGTTACATTTGTTATAATCAGCTTGACAAACAACAGTATGAACAGTTTGAGCCAAGTTCGGTCAATATAGTTGTCTCAAATTCTGTCAAGACAAATTAATTTTGAGTGAGCTATACTTTTAAAGAAGATTAAAGAAACTCTAGAAGTTTTACGTTGATAGAATCTGGTTAAAGCTTGTTTGCATTGCTATAATGAATATGTTGTTTTAATGTTCTGTTGAAATTGCTGTTATAATCCAGCACTGACTCTGATGTAAAATGTTCAGCACAAAGAGAGCACCTGTGTGCCATTGTTTGCCTACAGATACAGATGAATGGGCAACAAAAGCATGTTTTGAGAAAAGCAGAGAAAGAAAAAAATGACCCTGAGTCCGTCCTTGTCTTTTAGAGACTTGGTTTATATAGCAACATCAACAACAGGCATCTAGGTTTTATGTTAGAGATGAATTGCAAAAAGACAATTTTATAACCTATTAAGAGCTGTATATGAAACAGGTTTGAATTACTTTTATGCATTTAAAAAGAGCCGCCTGCTTTATAAAAACTCATTTGTCACCAAAAACATTATGCATTCGATCGCAGTAATTATCCAACATTCGTTTCATATGAACTCTTAAAGAGTTTAAAAGCGTGCCATTAAGATTCCAGACATATTCCACGTCTCTATCTACAATTACCGTCTGATTATTCTGCCACTGAAATCCATCTGAAGTGCGAAGACTGCTGCTCAAACATGTCTTTCTCTATCTGTCTCACTCTCTCTTATCAAACATGCCTTCCTGTATCTCTTCAGAAAGACAACTTCAGCCCAAATCGATCTCAAAGCGCTCGACTAAGCCGTTTCATCCATTTCATTATTTATATGCGCACAACCGTTTCTGATTACTTCCCTCAAATGTCAGTGTTTAAATATCAAGCATGGGCACGTTTTACTCTAGACTGCAGAGTGTATTAGAAACATCTCTGTATCAGTGATATAGATGAAGTCTGGACTGCAGCCCAGAGCATCTGCCTCATATGACTAAAAGAGGCCGCATTTAATCCAACATGGCAACCTTGCCACGCATTTGATGCATTCATTAGGATCCGCTCGAGACGTTCCTGGCAAAGAGCTTGTTTAATACATGAATGCATCAGAAATCACCTCCATCATTTGTGCCCTGATTGAAACTGATGTTCGCTCTTGTAAGCTGCCCATTTAAATGAGTCTGTGGATTCAATTTATTTTAGTTTTCATGTAAGCGAATCCCAAAGGAATGCAACATGTCTGAGCATAACTAATGTTTAAATTAACGTAGTCATGAGCCAAACAGGTGTGTGAGATTTAAGATCAGTGATAGAGATAAATAACATTACTGATTCCTCACATGTAGAGTGGCTCAATGATTCAAATCTAGATTTGCAACCTTAAAGTTGTAGGTTCAGTCCCAATTATTTGTAAGCCTTTCTGAAGTTTGATAATTGAAGTTTAATGTGTTACTCACCCTGCACCTTGGCATTCTGACTACATGTTTTGCATTGGTAAGTGTTTTTTATCCGTCAATAACCCCATTACACCTGCTTTCATATTTAGTGCTCTGTTTCATTGTAGAAGTGATTGTAGAAATGGTAGAGAGTCAATATCCTCAAAGATTTCATTTAAACTTTAATGAGAAATGTCGATCTGAGCTTATGCTCAGCTGAAGAACTAAATCCAACAAGACAGAGCAAAATGCAAGCAGAAGATGCTATGTGAACACTAAGAAACAATTAAAGGAGAGAGAAAATATGAAGCGAGACAGCGAAAAAGAAAAGAGGAAATGAAGGAAAATGGACTATCCAGAGGAGGTTGAGCTGTAATTGCCTGCCTGTGGCGAGACAGAACGGTGTGAGTGTATTGCTAGAATAATGATGAAGCTCTGAAGCACTGAAATATGACTGGATTTTTTTTCTATATAAGACCTGGATCTTTGATCAAAACAAGTATTTTAGAGGAGAGCTGTAGAGATTTGTACATGGACAGGTGTTTACCTGCTCTGTTGGCTTCATTAGACAGGTTTAAACTGTTTCACGCAGACCCCAGGAATACATAAGGTCCAGATGGAGAATGCAGAAATGATTGACTATGTAGTCACAAATCACAGCTTCATTTTAAACTTCACTAATGTTAACCCCCATGTGCACAAATACTACTGTTTAGTACATATTAATCAGTTGACATACATGGTCGGTATTAGTTTGGATTTTTAAATTCAATTGTCTTTAAATTCAGCTATGCTCTTTTTATTCTATTCGTTTATTTTTATTTTCTTTTGTCATGTAGCTATCATGTGGTCAGGTGCAGAGATTGACACATTCTATTCCCCATTCTGTACTCTATTACCAAAGACACCTAAAAGCTGTCAGTGTTGAATAGATGAAAACAGTTTCTTCTGTGTCCGAGCACTCGGAGGGATGTTGAGAGGGATTTGTGGTCCTCTGGGAAATAGGTTTGGGTCATCAAGGTTCATGTTTACATAAATCTGCCATTGTATTAATGAGATTAACCCAAAGATCAGTGTGACCAGTAACAGTCGACCGATATGGGTTTTTTAATGGCTGATGCTGATATCTAAAGAGTAGGGTGGCAGATGGCCTGCATTTAGATATAGTGATGACAAATTAAATGGAATATTTCATAGAATATTTACTAAAAATGTACAGAATCATTTAAAATAGAAATGTATATTATTATTTGACAAGGAGTTTGGAATTGATACATTAAGGAACTAATACTTCTGTTTATTGGCCTGACTGGTGAATGCTGTTAAGCTCAATTTGACCATAATTTGCATATCCTTCTGATATATATACATTTGTCTTGTTGAAAGGAAAAATATAATGGGTCAAATACATTACTGTTCAAAAATTAAGGGTCGGTAGAAGACTTTTATGCTCACAATGGCTGCATTTATTGGATCAAAAATATAGTAAATATTATATGAATAAATACTGTATGAATAAAATTTACACCATGTAAAACATTGCAGTAAACTTTAACTTTAATTTAATGTGTCATTGCCTAATGAATGAATTAATGAATGAATGAATATGTAAATATATACCCTGTACCTTTAATTACAGGATATATAATTCAGATTTAATTTAAAGACTGAAAATCACCTCAATCTTCTCCAGATTGCCTTTGGCCTGTGTGAACTTGCACTGCACACTTAAAGGGTCTTATGGGGTGAACATCTGGATTTTCGGGTAATCTCAGGACGCCATATTCAACATGGGCACTCGTAGATCAGGCCTGAAATAGGATGGACAGGGCTATTATGTGTTCTGGCGAAAAATGTCCTCCGCTGGTTTCCTGGCGTCTGCATGGCAGCGTGTGAAAGGCTTTATTAAGACTGATGGGCCTGTTCCAGATTCAGCCCCGTCTGCTGTCTGAGGCCTTAGAGAGATTTAACCATTCACTGACCTGAGACCTGCACTGTTTCACTGTCTGATAAATGTCTTGCTCCCTATTAACTTACACTGATGCTCTAATATTGTACTGCAGGATGCCTCTTATATTCCAGCTCTGCCTACTCTGTTGTTGTCTTGTATTGCACAATAGATATCTTTTGGCATGGTTCCATATGTTCTGCCGTGTCTCATCATCAATACTAGCTGCTAATTCCTTTTACCATACAGCTTTTATCCTCTCTGACTTTCAACAGATTATACACAGCTACTGTACTTCAGGGTTATTTATGTTTAAGGGATGTATTATTGGTAATATTGGTCTTGGTTGAAACAAAAGTAGTTGCTGATCAAATTACATTGTTCTTTTAGTAAACTTGTTATAAATGAGAATAAGGACTAAGCAGTTAGAATATTAAGAACTTTATGTGATGTATTGTGTATTTAGTGGAAAATAGCCTAATATTCATATTTTTATTTATTTCTTTTTTAAAGATAGCCTCTTAGGCTCACCAAGGTTTCATTTATATGTACTGTCACCGCAATATATAGTCATGCATCTGATCACAAATGTAGTAGAATCATTTTAAAGCAGTTTAAAATAACTGTTTTCTGTTTTAATATATTTAGATTTAATTTATTAATGTAATGGTGAAGCTGGATTTTCAGCATCATAACTCCAGTCTTCAGTGTCACATGATCCTTCAGAAATCATTCTGATTTCAGTTTGCAAAAAAAACTGTATTTTTATATGCATATTCAACAGAGAGGGAAAAAAGTACAGTTCACTAGATTTTTGTTTATATATTTGTATGGTTCTTGTAAATTTAATTAAAGGTGTCAAAGCATTTTAGTCATTGTATAGTTTTTAATAATATAAACACATTATTATATTACATGATTATTTAACCATGTTAGTACTGCAAACACTGCTGATCTCAAACAAAAACAAAATATGTAGCGTCTGGACTCCAACTGAACAAAGTGTAGATGGATGGATGGTAAACAGTCTCCCTCTAGTGGACATAGTGGTAATATCAAGTTCACTTCCTCTGTTTCAGATCAGAAACACACCGACGCTGAGGTGTTTTTCTACATGCTGATCCTGTCTTCAGTCGTCAGTTCACTCTACACACTGATCTGGGACCTAAAGATGGACTGGGGTCTTTTCGACCGCAATGCAGGCGAGAATACCTTCCTGAGAGAGGAGATTGTTTACCCACATAAAGTAAGATATGGCAGAAAATAATATACCAACTTATATGGAATGTCAAAACATAAAATGGGTTGTGTAATGGTCAAAAATCTCTTTTGATGAGAACAATGTTGTGGGTTCAAACCTTCTGAGGAGCAAAGCAAAATAATCCTGCTATTTAGTTGGTTTGCTCCTTTTAAGCTGGGTTAGTTGGTGCCCAAAACCAGTTGGAGCCCAGTAGACCAGCTTAAGTTGGTTGGTTTAAGATGTTTTCATTTTCAGCAGGGATATGTATCGGTACCACCAGGTCTCATGATGTCACTTCCTCTTTCTTTTAGGCCTACTACTACTGTGCCATTATAGAAGATGTGCTTTTGCGCTTCGCCTGGACGCTGCAGATTTCTCTGACTTCCATGACTGCCATTCCTTCCATCGAGGACATCGTGGTTACCATTTTAGCTCCTCTGGAAGTGTTTAGGTGAGATAAAATAATACGCTAAAATACTCACTTAAAGTAACCCCTCAGATTTTAATTTACTATTTCAATAATTTAACAACACATTCACGTTCTTAGTAAAGAAATAAAATGTTTTTATTGTATTTCATTTTTTATTACATTTTTTTGTTGTATTTATTTTATTTAACATTTTTCTGATTTAAAGGTGACATATCATGAAAATCTAAATTTGGCAGGTTTTAAGTGCTAAAATCAGGTCCCCGGTGCATCTACCAACCAAGGAAACATGAATAAGATTAACCCAGTAATTATGTTTTGGTAAGACTTTTTCTGCAAGCCTCATTGCAAAGGGATCTCATTATAATATTACCACCCCTTAATCTGTAAGTTTCCACCCAAGGCAACTTTATTTTGAATTCGCAAGTGACAACAGTGTTCCAGTTCAAATGCCACGGTGAAAGTTTGAGCAAAACGTGCTAACAGAGCCTCAGAGGAGACAAGAGAGCAGTGGATTTATTGATTTATTTACTGTAAATTGCTGCTGCCACACAGATCTAATATAAACATCCGATTTATTTCCCTGCTGTTGACCTTTACAGACATATTTAACTGACTTTTTTTGTAACTGGTTTGTTTTTAGTGAAAACTTGTGTGTGAATGAGAACTTAATTTAGTACTAACATGCCTTTGACAGCCACTTTCTGTCTATGACCTTCAGATATGTGCACTCAGAAAACTGTAACATATCAGAAGTTTAAACTAATATGGTTTAAAACACATGATTTTAGCATGATAAACATGATAATCAGATGTTTTTAGTAGGTACGAGCTGGCACAAATCTATTCTGGAAAAGGGGGCAGGGAGTAGCAGCTCAAGTGCATTTAAAAAGACGAAAATCCACCTGTTTCTGCTTTCACTCAAAATAGGCATTTTCAAAATGACATAAAAAAATATATGTTTTGGGTATTTGAGCTGAAATTTTACAGACACATTCTGGGCACACAAGAGATGTATATTACATATTGTAAAAGGGCACATAATAGGTCTTTTTTAAGTGATAATTAGTTTTTCATGAACTCACAAACCTCCTCCAGTTCCCTCACAAAGACCATTTTTTGGAAATCTTGTTGTAAAACATTCTCTCTTATTCTTTTGAATTGTTTTCTCCCTGCAGACGTTTCGTGTGGAACTTCTTCCGTCTTGAGAATGAACACTTGAATAACTGCGGTGAGTTCAGAGCGGTACGGGACATCTCTGTGGCTCCTCTAAACGCTGATGACCAGACGCTGCTGGAGCAGATGATGGACCAGGAAGATGGAGTCCGGAACAGGCAGGGCAAAAAGAGCTGGAAACGGAGCTACAGCCTGTCCTTACGACGACCTCTGCTATCCTCACAGTAAGAGATTTAAAAAAAAAAAATTATGTTAGATTTTATTTCATATTTTTATATTTTATATATCATACATATTTCATAGAGTTATATGAAGGCAGCTTTGTTTAGTACACCTTTATAAAATACATATTAATTAAAATTGCTGTTCAATAACTTTTATAAACAACACATGAACAAACATGTAATCCCATTCATGACAGAAATGTTAAAAATAAACTTTTTAATTTAAGTTATATAAAAACTTAACCTCACCAATAATCCAATTCACTGACAAAAATGTTACGAATATAAAACTAATCGATTTTTTAAAAATAATATTTAACATCACTAAAGTAAATGTTTTGCAAATAACATTGTTTCGAGAGGATCGCAAAACGAGTAATCACACACAGCTGGCAGCTCGTT
>JAUCMR010000160.1:5833145-5848970 GCA_032357425.1 Enteromius argenteus | reverse complement strand
CAATTAATGACAAAAATAATGTTTGGAAATGTAAACTGATATTTCCAACTGACACACTACCACAAAAGATAGAAATAACCGACTTAAAACCATTTTTTGTTGGTAAAAATACTAGTGGCCTAAGACTTGACAGTACTGTATGTTTTGCAGACTTTATACAATGCAATTATAACTGTATACGCAGAGATAAGCTACTTAAAATAAAGTGTATCTAGATTGCACTTAAGTGTAATTCATGTGTATCTATACTGTACACCTTATCCAGCTGCACCTTAGTTTGATTTAACCCATTAGTACACAGCTTAAATACATGTAACATCTTTCTAATTACATTAAAATTACAGAATATTAAAATTACAGGTGTAAGCTACTTAAATCAACATTGTACTTAAGTGTACAAGTCGCTGTGTAACTCAGCTTGTTACAAATGTGTAACAGTAGCTGCGTATAATGTCTACATAATACCAAACTGTAAGCACAGGCTGTTCCATAACTTAGTTAAATGATAAGTACAATTTGTTTCATGTAGGTACAACGGTTACTACTAGGTAATTACTCGGTATTATGACACCTTAAAATAAAGTGTTACCAATAACTAAAATGCAAACTTTTTTTATAGTGTATAAAACAGATCTACTATATAATCCTAATATGCTGATTTGGTGCTGAAGAAACTTTTCTTACCAATGTTTAAAATAGCTGCTTAATATTTTCATGGAAACCATGACCATCAACCCTTTTTTTTCTGAAAGTTCAAAAGAACAATATTTATTTAATATGACATTTTCACAAAGCCAAAATCTTCCAGACTGCAAACATCTGAGATCAATAGGTAGCATTTTAATATATATATATATATGTTTCTGTTTCTCTGACAGGTCTAAGAAGGATACTAAGGTGCTCATTGAGGATACGGATGATGAGGCCTTCAGCTGAACCCAGATCTCGCTGTCACACCACCTGTCTCTGCTTTCTATTGGTTCCTCACAGAGCTGCCTCAGCACACCTGATCCCAAACACACACACACTGATACATACATATTCACACACTCTCTTTTCAACACTCACCAAACCATCCAAAGACAGAGTAGTGGACAGAGTTAAGCACAAAAACAGCTGTGAGACATATCAGGACACAACAGTGACATCGTACAAACACTAACACACACATACAACAAGATACAAACACGCACGGAAAAGCCAAGTGTGGAATTTTCCTCAAGGTACTTTTTTTATTAGACTTTTTCATTTTGTTCCTCTATATTGATACTTTTTTGTACATTTGTTTAGGTTTTTGAATCTATATTACTGCATATGACTGTTTACAAACTTAAAATAATAACTAGGAACTACAGGGAGGAGAGTTATCATATGAAAGAATAATATATCGTACACTGCACAGACTCAAGTCGCACGCTATAACTGCAGCACATTTAGAAATAACAACAGCTCAGTAGCTGTTTTATTTTTTTGTTGTTTTATTCTTTCATTTTATTTGTTGTTTTGAGTTGTCATCATGACATCAGAGTACGGCCCTGGTGGCACTTTTTGGAAATGCTTCATTTTTCTAAACCATAAAAAGCATACAATGTTTAGAGAGTAATTGTTTCATCATATTTAATATGCAAATGTGTTTTATTTTTTTATTTTTTAACATGCGTTGCTTTGATATCAAAGCTGTCATATTTTTGCCATGTATGGTTTGTGTTTGAGAGAATGAATTGTGCATGCATGTGTGTGTGTTTTCTTTTAGGGAGCGATATCTGATGTTAAACTGCTGTCCTCCTGCTGTATAGAATTGTTATTTTCATTGATATTTTGACCAGTGAAACTACTGTAAGTAAACCTGACATTGCTGGTTAAGCTTTGAAATGCTATTTGGGTAACAAAAAAAAAAGATCAGATTATTATGTCAACTATTTCAAATGCAATGATGCACTAAACTGAAAAGATTCAGGAATAATTGTCACCCAACTGCAAACCGAATGGAAGTGGACACATTTTTATAGAACTAATGTGTTTCCTACATGGCTTTTTGTATCACTTATTAAGCATTGCCGTTACCACTGCAAGCCAAAGAGGAAATGCAAACACTGCCAGTCGATTATAATTCTTATGGTTGTGATATCAGTTTTGTATTGTGGTAAACCATATAAAATGTTGTGCATCAAAAAGTAGTTCCAGTGTGGTGAGCAGACAAGCTTTTTCCTCACCAACATCTTAACTATGGTCGCAGTTTGATTATTTGCATGTTTGATGAGTGTGGCAATATCTTTATTTTAATCATTTTTACATTTTGATGAAAAAATGTGATTGTATGTGATCGATAACGTACATTTATAATGTACATTTTTGTGAGACAGGTATAACTACCTTGTCTTACATGCATTTTCATACATAGTCTCTGAATTTCAAACAGCATATTTAGGAGAAAAGTGTCTGTTTTTCGCCTCTTTATCATAATGCTTCGATAGCAGAGAGTGAAGACTGATACATGTACTTACAATGACTTTTGTTATGATTATTATCCATTGTTGTCATCAAAAAAAACAAACAAACAAAAAACACCAGGGCTGTTTTAGCTGATACGTATTTTTTAGCTTACTTTTTCAGCTTTTACTTTACTTTGAAACTCTTTCAGCAGCATGCGTCCTTGTATTTTTGCAAGCACAATCTTTCAGCTGTAACTAAAATCAAATGAAAAGATGGGTTTGTCTTCACAATCTCTTTTCTTATTTACTCTTTAAAAGAAAAGTGTTAATGCTAACGAAAAAACAATGTACAGATAGCAGCCGCTGTGTTTGTGAGTAACATTTATGTTTTTTTAAAACACATTTAAGGCTAAATTTAAATGTTCATAGTTTGGATTACAAATCTGACAGAAGAAAGGAAAAACTACATGTGATTTGTGGCTGCAAAAGAATATAGAGTGCTATCCTCATTGAAAATGTGGTCTTACTGTGTTAGTGTGCAGTCTTTTTGTCCTGTAATATTAATGAAATGTCAATCTTGTTGTTCTCAGAATGATCCTTTGGCACACTGTGTCTTACTTTGCTGTCTTTAGTTCTTGACTCTCAGAACTGACTGAATCCTTTATCGAGTAGACTATCGAGTGGCACACACACACACACAAAAAAGTAGAAATGATACACTTTCTGAACCAATATCAGCGTATATGGATGCTGAGCACAAATTTGCCCCATCCAGTGCTTTTTGTAATGCATTGCCAATTGTCTTGCCTGCATGCTGCTTTTGTTTTGCACTGTAAATAGTTTAATTTTTTTACATTTTAAATGTGTAAAAGAATGTCGGTTAATTTATTCATTGTACTAATTATTTATGTACAAGTTGGAGACTTTTGCTTTAAATGAGCAGTATTATGGTAGATGAAGGGCATTTTTGATTAGTCACAATCCCACAGTCTTACATATGTGAATTCTGTCGAAATAGTGTAACTTAAGACGCTTTAGTGAATATGGAATGTGATCGGTTTTATCTACAGTAGGTGTATATTTTTACTCATAACACTTTCATCCCCGGGGTTTGTGCCCATTTGACAGGACTTGTTGGGTGACGGTGGTTTTAGATGGATATTTTGAACTGATCTGGCTGGAGGGAAGATCGGGAGACGATTGGGACATGTTAACATTCTCATTAACACCCTATCCAGGGGTTCTGTTATGAGACGAAACCTCATGTAGGGGTTTGATTTTGTACTTTTTTTCTTTTTTTTTTTACTCTTTCAAATACAGAACTGGAGTAATACACAAGCCCTGACATCATTTCTTCATGGGGGGAAAACTATGTTGATTGCTTGCTAAACCTATGATGTTAAGTGCTTGATATCTCTGCATCTTTTCTATCTCCTATCTTGATGTTGTATCCCTTCTTAAATACTTGACTGTGACATTGTTTGTAGTTGATAGATGGTTGTACTTTTGAGTAAGTAAAGACTTACAGAAAAATAGAAAAACTTGTGGTTCTGTGATTAAATAGAGATATAAAAAGAGAGAAAACGTCTCAGAGTTCCCCCTTTTACAGAGTAGTTTGTAAATGTTGAGTGTATTCCTATGATGGTTCCACTGATGATCTCATTTGTGTTTCTGTATACACTTTGGTGATCCTGTCATATTTGGGTTTTATAAACCACGCTTATTTTTAAAACCTTCATTTCGTGTCTGCCTTTTTATTTCACTTATTCAAAACAACAGTCTTGACTCCAGTAAGTAATTTAATGAATATTTATATGCATTTTTTTTAATGTATGACTAAAGTAAACATGACACTTGTCATGCAATTTCTCATTTTACACTGTGGTGAACTTTGGCATTCAAAAACAAACCTCTGATACAACTGAATGATACTCATACAAGAATATATAATACATTTGATCAGAATTACTGGTCAGAGCAATCAATGAGTCATAAAACATTTTAAATCAACGCAAAGCAACTTTTCTACGACATTCGACCAGTGAACAAAAACGTGTGCAGAATCCCATTCATGCCTGAGGCCGCTGAGATCCCATACACTCCGCCTTCTTTCGGTTTGTGCGCATGCGCTGTTCAATTCTCCACAACTCCCTCCGTTTCCGGACGCTAGGATCGAGCGCACAGCTACCGCCGAATTTAAAGAGACATACATCATTTGTTTAAAAAATACGACCATTGGAGAAAAAAAATTCATGCATTGTTTCTGGTTCTCTTCGCGGGTATCGATGGGGGCTCGTTATTGATCCGAACACTTGACGGTGTAGTTTTAGCAGGGATTGAGAGGTCGGAACACACTTGCGGGCTTGAGCTGGAAGTCTATACTGGAGTAACTGGGTGGCCGTCGGTAAAGTAGACCGGACTTGTGGGGGGAAGAGAGCTGGGTGCCCCCCCGATACGAACTGATTTTTGTACGCCAGAACAACCTGCAAACACGGAGGGACGGTAAATCATCGTGGCTTCGGTGGCTGTTGGTGGGGAAGGAAACGCACCATGGCGAAAATTCAGGCTCGCAGCAGCACTGCGAAGCAAATCAACCAGATCCAAGACAAGGCCTATGTGGTTCAGAAGCAAGTCCAGCAGCAGCACTTTCAGAAACTAAAGGTAAGGAGCATTGCAGCAAGTGCATGTGTTTCCTTCTCTCTTACAACGCATTGTGTATTAGGAAGTGCTGTGCTGTTCATATGCATATGGGGCATATCAAAGCATTCACACTGAGTGTGTGTCAATGGATTTGAAAATCTCACGCACTTATTTACATCATTTCAAGCTGGAAAAGTCGATTTACTGTCGCCTAACGCACCGATTCCTGGTCAAAGCAATGCTAGTTTAGCAGTCAAACATGATGGAAGTAACGTACCATTAGTGTATCTGCTGAATTAAAGTCTAATGTTTTCCCCTTACGCGGTCGTGTTTTGACCGCTGCTCTTTGTTAAAACCAAACCCCGTGGATATTTATCGTGGCTCCGCCAGAAATCACACTCAACACTCCGTTTGTTGAACATTAAACGGCTTTATTTGATATAATTGACGTAGGTCCGAGAAAGAAGGGGGGTTTTGCTCTGCTAACAGCTGCTTTTGTCATAAATGTGTCCCTTTTTGTTTTAACCAGACCTTTGAAAGAAATGAAAAGTGTATATTAAGCATACCTGAAGCGTTTCTCTGTTAAAAAGCAGTTTGAATCGCGTTTTGTTTGTTTTTGTTGTGAAATCGTAGCGGGGTTGTTGTGTTGTGACTAGCACTAGTGCTAACGCAGCAAAGCTAAAAGAGTCAGTGAGCCTTTATTTTCCTCACTGAGTATTAATAAAACCACAAAGAGAAAATAAACCGGCTGTTTTATCGCCCAGACCGCTTGATTTGGGTCACTTTTCTGCATCGAAGTGGTTGGGTACTGTTTTTTTCTTTCTTTTTTATCCTGAAGGTTTATTTAGGCGTGCGTTTTTTTTTCTCTCGTTGGGTTTTTGTTCTTGTGAACAGAGAGGAAAAAATCGAATAACTTGCGTTTTTGATGTGTGTAGTGGTTTAGATTTTACAGTGCTTTTTCGTTTCTTTTGCATAATTGAAATGTAGACAATGTATTACTTTAATAGTAGAAGCAAATGCAAAGTCATTCAATGTGATGTGGCTCCACATTTAATAGAAATGTCCCAGACAAGAGTCTTTTTTTTTTTTTTTTTTTTTTTTGCCACCATACCACGTTTGGCTATGTACCATGGTGTTCTTAAGCTTACCTTAGAAGAAGTACTGTGTGTTGTAGTTATTTGGTAATACTGTGGTACTTTAGTATATACCATGGTAGTGAAATTCGTGCATCTCTGCATTATGCTCCAACGTGTCTCCATGAATATTATCTGTAGTTTTTCCATTGTACTTGTCAAAAAACAAACTTTTTTTTAACTGACATAAATACATGTTATTACCGTCCCATACCTTTACTTTACTATGGTACCACCACTCTGCTTTTGTAGCTGTTTTCATGCTTATTTTGTGTTACGTTGTTTGGTAATATAATTTGGGTAAATAAGATTTACATGTGTTGCAGGTGGAGGATGCCTTATCTTACTTGGACCAAGTCAAAATACGGTTCGGAAATGATCCGGGAATATACAATAAGTTTCTGGATATCATGAAAGAGTTTAAATCTCAAAGGTATGTAGGTGTCTGTGCGCTTTAAATGTGCTTCAGTGCACAAAAAGCACTCAGTGATTGTATTTCTGATATCTCCATCCACAGCATTGACACACCAGGAGTTATCAACAGAGTTTCTCAGCTCTTCCATGGGCATCCTGACCTTGTCCTGGGGTTTAATGCCTTTCTACCGCCTGGTTATCGGATCGAAATTCCCAAGAATGGAATGGCATTTCTTCAGTCCCCGTTGTCCTCACAGGTAGGACTTGAGGTACTTCAGTTTACTATTTGTTTTACATTGGTGTCTGTGTTTTGTTCTTCATTTTCACTGTTTCAGTTCATCAATTACCAAAAGGTCATCACTGAACCACGTTCACAGCAAATTTTACTGGTATGACCTTTCTGAATTAAGCAAGATATTTAGAGAAAAATAATTTAGGGTAGATCTTTATTTTTAGCTATCGGGACTTGAATAAATTGTGAAGCAAAAGTGTTGCATACTAGAATGCAAGTTTGCCTAAAAACAATGCCTAAATAGTTTTTTGGCAATTTTTTTGCCTTTTCAATAGCACACATGGACTTTCTGGCAGAAGACAAAAGAAGAGGCAGAACAAGTAATTTCATTTTAATGAGTGACTGCAAAGACAAAAATATTTTTATTTGGAGTAATGTGCACTGATGAACTGTGCACAATAAGACAGGAATGTGTATTAAGAAAGAAAATGGGGTTGATGTTGATTTCATGTTGACTTTGGCCCTGTCCCAAATGGGCCCCTTGCTAGCTTCCTTCAAGTTTACACTTTGGTGACGTCATACCATATAGACTGTCCAAAGTAGTCCAAATGACATTAGCTTTGTGTTTAAGAATAAATGGGACATTTTCATAAAATTCTATAACAGCTTTGTAATTGCTTGCATATCATTTTGATTGTCATAGTCAACATTTCTAGTTGTAATAACTCGATAATAATAATAATAAGTTCATTACATTTATGTACCGCAATTCAAAGCAACTGTATACACAGTTTTACAATTAATTCAGTTTGCTGATGAATTTAACCATATGTTTAAAAAAATGCAACAGACAACTTATAAACTTTTAACTTTTTAACTAACAAACATTTTCAACATTTATAATATTAAGAAATGTTCTTGAGCACCAAATCGGCATATTCGAATGAGTTCTGAAGGATCATGTGACCCTGAAGACTCACACATAATGGCTGCTTAAAAATTCATCTTTTGCCATCACAGGAATAAATTATATTTTAAAAAATATATTAGAATAGTAAAGGGTTATTTGCAATTGTAATAATATATCAGAATCTTGTAGCATTACAAGTAGCATTAATAAATGTAGCATTGTTAAGCATAAGAGACTTAAAAAACAAAAAAACACGGTTTTGTTACAAAATGTTGTTACATCTCCATTAAATAAATGCACCTTTGGTGAGCATTGGTTTCAAAAACATTCGTGAAATCTTGTCGACCCAAAACTTTTGAATGGTAGTGTGAGTTTTGTGTAAAAGTTATGTATTCCTGCTTTCCTGTTGTAAAGAATGTGGAGGTTTTGGCTTTCTTGGTGTATTAAAGTAAGGCCGTTTTTTGGTTTCTTTCTCTCAGGTCTCTCCAGGACCAGGAAGAAGCACAGGTAGCTCTGTGGTTAGTGCCTCTTCATCAGCAGTGGCTGAAGCAGGACCAGCTCCGAATGAAGCCGTAACCTCTCCGGAGAGCATCGCTTCATCATCTGGACCTCCGGAACAATCAAGCAGGTTGTCACTTCCTCTGCCCAGCCGAGAGAGCCAATCACAGCCGGCCACCACGTCGGTGTCCCCTCCCACATCAGAGCCCAGTCCTGTGGAGTTTGATAGTGCCATCAGTTACGTCAATAAGATCAAAAACCGTTTTTTGGACAACCCAGAAACCTATCGGGCCTTTCTGGAAATTCTACATACATACCAGGTGAGAGCAAGACTTGGATCAGCAAAAATGTCTATAGCCTTTGTGATCTGAATTTCTGTCACTGTAAAAGTTCTAGTAATTTCACAGACATGTGGATATCATCAAGCCAATCAGATTGGAGCTTGTGATTTTTAGCAGATGGCTGCCTTTTTCAAGCAGTATGCACCAGACTGTCAATGAACGGACTGTGGGCAATCCGTGGGTGTCCTGCCTGAGGCTGAAACTAGGCTAATACCTACTATAGCTAAAGGAAATAGACTCTTGGACTGTTTTCCTACTCATCCTGTAAACTTATCGATGTTCATTGATTTGTGCGTCCTGTGTCCATCTGCAGAAGGAGCAGCTGGAGGTGAAGGAGAGCAGAGGGCGTAGCACTGGAGGAATGACTGAAGATGAGGTTTTCTCCAAAGTGGCAAGCCTTTTTAAAGGTCAAGAGGATCTGCTTGCAGAGTTTGGGCAGTTTTTGCCGGATGCAAAGAGATCTCTGGTTAGAAAATTACCTTTGTCTACTTTAAAAAAAAAAAAAAAGTGTTTTGCACTTTTATCGATTTGCAACAAAATAACTCTCTTAAACATTTTCTGTTTTTACACTGTCATGTAAAAGTAAAAAAAAAAAAGCCAACTTTTTATTCAGCAAAGATAGATAATATTGTATTGATCAACTGTGACAGTAAAACATGTCAAATGGTATGAAACATTTCTGTTTCTTATGAATTCCTTTAAACATTCTAAAGTGTCACATTTGATACAAAAAAATATTAGTCAGCACAACTATTTTCGACATTGATAATAACAAAATAGTGTTTATTGAGCAGTAAATCAGCATATTCTGAAGGATCTTGTGACAAAGACTGAGGCAATGGGTGTTTAAAATTCAACTTTGCCATTAAATTTACAATGTTGTTTATTATTATTGATCAAACTAGTCTTGGAATGCCTAAGTCACTTCTTTTAAAACCCTTAAAACATTTTACTGACCCCAGACTTTTGAAAAGTAGAGCAAGTATTAATTAATTTATTTCTGACTGTGTCTTTGATTGCAGTTTACTGGAGGTTCTTTGCCTGGCAAAGACAGTCTGAAGAAAGCAGAGGAAGAGGAAATGAATAAACAGAGCAAGAAGAGACCTAGACCCATGTTATTGCCCCACATGACCCCCCTTCTGAAGGTCAGAGTTCACAAAACTCTGCCAAAGCAGAGTTACCATATGCATTTGTGTCCTAAAAACGTCCAGTATATGTGGGTTGCTTGTGCTTAAACAATTTATTTGTTTTATCCACATAGAAAAAAATGAAGTATTCCTGTTCCAAGGACCCATCTTTTGCCTCTGTTGGAAAGCATGGAGTTTTACGGGAATTCACGTTCTTTGACAAGGTGCGTTTCATAAACATAACTGCTCTGAAATGTAAGTGCTAGGAAGTCAGCCATCGGCATAGAATTTATTACGCAGTCACAGCCATTGAACAATTTCATTTATTTTATTTTTTAGGTTCGCCGTCTGCTCAAGAGTCAGGAGGTGTACGAGAATTTCTTGCGCTGTATAGCTCTGTTCAATCAGGAAGTGGTTTCAGGGGCCGAACTCTTGCAGCTTGTGACTCCATTCTTGGGGTAAGAAAGATTTAAATAGGACATGTTTATTTAATCCTGTTTTTTTTTTTTATATGGTGCATTTCACAGCCCTTTCGTGTCAGTCATGAGTCATATGCCACTGGTCCCTCATTCTGTAGGAAGTTTCCAGAACTGTACACCCAGTTTAAGTCATTTTTGGGTGATAAAGAGCTGTCTCATGCCGTCCCGGGCCTCTCTGACCGCTACATGGAGGGTGGAGGCAGAGAAGTGGATTACGCTTCCTGTAAACGCCTGGGATCCAGCTACAGAGCCTTGCCCAAGACGTACCAGCAGCCCAAATGCAGTGGCCGAACTGCTATATGCAAAGAGGTACTGCCCATGGGTTGATATAGTTGATATTTTGAAATCTTATGGAAGCAATGTAATGTTTGTACTATTATTAATGTAATTAATAATGTCATATACAATGTAATTGTTACATATATGTATGAGAAACATAGTATATAAGTTTATGTTTGTATGTGTATTTTTTTCCTTTACTGCTTTAGTAGATATTTCACCTCAGCAGTATGCTAATGATCTTAAGATAAAGTGATGCAAATCTACTATTACAAAAATGTCAGCCACACAGCCGGGTCTTTAAAGGAGAGGCGATAATGATGACACAAATCCTGGGTTGGTCCCGATCCACAGATAATGGTATAAATCCGCAGAAGCCCAAATCTCCATGAATCATTTGGAAAATGGGGTGTTTCAGCCCCCACAGTGTTCTTTCTTTCAGCTGAATTTGAATGGAAGCACTTGTCGTGAATAGCTATTTTTCCAGGGAGCCTAGAGAACCCGGAATAGTTGCCGCCGAATGCTTGTTTGTAAACAATAATTTTGTATGTAGAAAATAAGCTAGATATTCATGCCAAATCTGAAGTGGCTGGTGTATAAGACATCTTTAAAAATTACAACCAAATATTGCTAAGGCTTCAGTCATTGGGTCAGAAACCTGATGTTAGTACAATGTTTTAAGCTCATTGTTTTGTTATAGGTGCTGAATGATACCTGGGTCTCCTTCCCTTCCTGGTCAGAAGACTCCACTTTTGTG
Organism: Enteromius argenteus; assembly: GCA_032357425.1. NCBI lineage: Eukaryota > Metazoa > Chordata > Actinopteri > Cypriniformes > Cyprinidae > Enteromius > Enteromius argenteus. The sequence continues at coordinate 5,837,728 of JAUCMR010000160.1, read as the reverse complement.
AGTTCCAAGAAAACACCATATGAAGAGCAGCTTCATCGCTGTGAGGATGAGAGGTTTGAGGTAAGAGGATGTCTTTTGAAAAATATCAGGAGGTTTAGGTTTCAACTGAAACTTGGTATTCATTTTTATTTATTTTTTTTGCTTTGTAGTTGGATGTTGTGCTTGAGACTAATTTGGCAACAATAAGAGTTTTGGAAAGCGTGCAGAAGAAATTATCCCGCCTTTCGCCGGAGGATCAAGAGCGCTTCCGATTAGACGACTGTCTCGGTGGAACTTCTGAGGTCATCCAGCGTCGTGCAATCTATCGTATCTACGGCGACAAGGCTCCAGAAATCATAGAGGGGTTGAAGAGGAGTCCAGCCACTGCAGTTCCTGTCGTACTCAAAAGGTTAACAAAGTCTAAATGACAATCGGAGTATCTCTAGTTACATTTGAAAGCAAAATTAATAGCTCAGAGGTCAACAGCTTATTTATTGCAGCTCTTTGCTCACAGGGGGCAAAAATCATTGAGGTCTACAAGACTCTATACAGATTTAATAATGCTAGCATGGTTAATCAAAAATGAAAACGGTTAATGTGATTTTTTTTTTTTTTTTTTTTATACACTATCTTTAATTTTGTGGTCATTCGCATTTATAAAGAGCTCTTAAGTCTAGCAGATAAAACATTTTTAAAGAAGAATAAATGGGTTATTTTCTTGCCATAGATTGAAAGCTAAAGAGGAGGAGTGGAGGGAGGCCCAGCAGGGCTTCAACAAAATCTGGAGAGAGCAATATGAGAAGGCGTATCTGAAATCACTGGATCACCAGGGTGTCAACTTCAAACAGAACGACATGAAGGCTCTTCGATCCAAGAGTCTTCTCAATGAAATAGAGAGCATCTATGACGAGGTGAGTTTAGCTGATCTGTTTCTGAAGGTCTAACAACTCGCTCTCAGGATCTAGCTTTTCCCCCTAATTATTCATTTTGAACCATTTTGGATTGTAATTTCATATACTACTTTATTTTAACAGTAGGAATAATCATTTCAATCTGTCATTTTTGAGTTTATGATGACATTAGGGCTGCCCCCTAGTAGTCGAGTAATCGTCAGTTGACCAGAACAGGATTGGTTGATCAAATTTTTATTAGTCGCTTAGTCGCAGAAAAAAAAACATTGAAGTACATTGAGTAGGATATGCAAACACTCGTTTACTCTCTACAGATGCTTCACAGACATTTTTGCTGATCTAAACTGCAGATAATAACAAAAGGAAAGTTCTTGACCAAAATATACTGCGTAGTGGACCAGACTTTACATTGATAATTATAAGTGATAAGTGATATTGGTGGTAGCTAACCAGTTGTTATCGGGGCTACAAAATCATTGAATTACCACAAATATGGCTTATCATCTGAAGTATGTAAGTATTAGCAACTTTACATGGCAGCTAATCTAATGTTAACCCATAGAAATGAATTGAAGTGTCTGTGTGGAGTATAATTTTTGGTTGTACAGATAAGAGTAATACATATTTTGAATTAGTAAAGACTAAAAAAAAATTTATAGTCATTAATTCTGCCACTGCGCTGTGGCAAGCTTTGTGTGTGTAATTGAGCTCTTATTAGGCTATAGGCAATTTAAGGCTCATTATAATGATTTGAATGGTTTATTAATAAACGTGCGATTAGTCGAATAATGCTTAAAATGAACAATTATTAGTCGACCAGAAAAGTCCTCAGTTGAAGACAGCCCTAAATGACATAGACTTGAGTAGTCGCACTGGAGATTAATAAAGGATCAAAACTGACAAGTGTGAGTACAAAAATCAAATCTTTTTTTTTTTTTTACTCAACAAATCCTTTCTTACTTATTTCTCGTCCTCTAGTTTCATGGTCATATTTATTTATTTTTTCTCCTTTGATCCCTATTAGCATACATAACTATGAGAATGTTTCTTAGGGAATGCAATAGACCAGATATGTTTTTTTAATTTGCCAAAATAACATTTAGAATATTTTGTTTGTTTTTCACTATAAATGACACCATCGTCTGGAAGGGTTGAACTGAGAGTACAGTCCCTTGTAACATCAACGTCAAAGAAGCTTTATTGTCACTTCAACCATATATAGCAGATGCAGTACACAGTAAAACAACGTTCCTCCTAGACCAGAGGTGCTACACAGAACACAAGTACAGAGATACAGACATACATGGAGCTAAACATGGAGTTAAAGGAAAATTGAAAAAAATAATTAAGGCTAAAGATTTAAGACTAAAGATATAGACTATACTTAAACTGTACTAACCTATACATGTGCAGATATCCTAACACGTACAACAAAAAGTGCACAGAAGATAGACAAGGCAAGACAGTACAAACGAACAACATATAGTCTGCCTTACTGGGACGTCCAAGACAGTTGATGTATAAATATATGATACTGATATATATACTGTAATATATGAACAGAGATGGACAATGTATCAAAAAGATTACAGAGGTATAAATATAAATATTGATTCAGGATGATAATGAAAAAGTGACATGTGCGTGCAAAAGAGGATTTTGTATGTGTGTGTATGTATGTATGTCTGTGTCTGACTATGTCCAGCATAGTCTAGGTTGTTGTCCGTGTATGTGTGTTTGCGCGTATGTATCCAGCTCAGCTCAGTACTCTGTTGAGATACCTGATTGTCTGAGGGAAGAAACTGTTCAACAGTCTAGTTGTGCGGGCCCACAGCACACAGATCTGGAGTTAGGAAAGTTAGGAAAAGCACACAGATCTCTTTCTTTATTGGCTAAATAAACTAATGTGTATAAACAAAAACTTGTTACATATTCTTCATCGTCATCATTTTCATTCTGTATTCCTGCTCAATAAAAACAGAGTACACTGTGTGAAATCTCATCTCAGGTCGCTTGCTACAAGAGTCTCATATGTCATGCAGATAACTAGCGCTTTTGTTTTTTCCCCATCTACAGCGGCAGGAGCAGAGCACAGAAGAGGGTGGCGTGGGCCAGCAAGGTCGTGACGGCTCAGGCACAAACTCGACCAGCGAACCTCACATGATCTTCACTTACGAAGACAAACAGATCCTGGAGGACGCCGCCTCCCTCATCATCTACCATGTCAAGCGGCAACCCACCATCCACAAGGACGACAAGGACCACATCAAGCGTATCATCCAGCACTTTGTCCCCGACCTCTTTTTCGCCCGCCGTGGAGAGCTTAGCGAGACAGAGGAGTTCACGGACGAGGAAGCCGAGGGTGAGGATGGTGCCACACCAGGAAGTGGAGTCTCAACACCAGGCGGCCAGCAACAGCTGAATGGTGATTCCAGACGAAGAAGATGCACTTCCCCTCAGAGCCTGGACACACCTCCGGTCGCCCACAGTATGAATCCAGAAGGGGTGGCGGTGGATCTGCGGGACCCAGAGGCTGAGCACCAGAAGGAGCTGGATGGAGTCTACAACCTGTTCTTTGTCAATAATAACTGGTACTTCTTCCTGCGGCTGCACCAGACTCTGTGCTCACGGCTGCTAAAAGTTTACAGGCAGGCCGAGAGACAGTTACTGGAACACAGGGCCGAGCAGAATCGAGAACGGCTGCTCATGGGAGAGGGGCGCAGAGAAAAGGCAAACGACCTGGCCATGGAGCTGCGTCTAAAACAGCCCAGTGAGTAGATTTCCTGAGCGATGCACATGTACACTTACACCTACACAAGTTTTGCATTGGATGCACCCTTAAAATTCACTTTAGTATAGTTGACAACTAAATTAACAGGTTTGCACAATTTTTTATAATTAACGTCTGTTTTATCAGGTGAAGTAGAGTTAGAGGAGTATTACCCAGCGTTCTTAGACATGGTACGCAGTCTTCTGGATGGAAACCTGGAGTCCACTCAATATGAGGACACCCTGAGAGAGATGTTCACCATCCACGCTTACATCGGATTTACCGTCGACAAGCTCATTCAGAACATCGTAAGACAGGTGGGTGGAAGAGTTACATTACACAGAGCTTAGGAGCCACAAATTTTTGCTCTTTTTGCTCTTGAAGTCTTGGATGTAAATGCCCTCAGTTCTGATTTACCCATTATTTTAATTAAATAGATATTAAATAGTCATTTATATGTATACAGGCATGCAAATTTATTTAATTAAATTGCATTCTTTGTGATTTGATGATCACTCTTAGTCGTAATACGGTTTTGGTTTTATTTTAATTCATCATTCATCTAATTCATCGTAGGCATAAAGCTGACTGAGAAGGGGACCCTTAGGGGCCGTTCACACAGATCACGTCAGCGTATTGGTTTTTAAAAAAAAAAAGGTTTAAAATAAAACCACAGCGCAGAATGTTTTTTGTGTAAAATAAAAAGATTGCTGTGACAAACTTGCTTTTTCTGATAGAACCACTGTTTTGGAATAGACATTGAAAAATGCTGCTGAATGTAAAAGTTGAAATTCTTTTAGATTGACATGGCATCTTAAAAATCTCCAATGGAAAAGCAGTTCATTAAATCTGACAAAACACATTGTGTGAATGGCCTCTTCGGCTTTGAATGTTATAGTACATTTATATTTCAAAAAGCAAAT
>JAUCMR010000160.1:5783667-5828983 GCA_032357425.1 Enteromius argenteus | reverse complement strand
TTTTTTTTAATTACTATGTATTTTATAATATGATTATTAATTATTTAATCATATTATTTATATAAAAATATTTGTTTTTTTTTTCTTTGTTTTTTTTAAAGAGTTAGTTACTTGTCTTCACAAAGCCAACTTGGTGCTTCCTCTTTCATAGATTATAAATAAACCCTGATAAAGACTGTGTTTGAACTTAGAAAGGGGATTTGGTTTTTACAGACCACTTTGGCTTTATTCCAAAATGTCAAGTTTAGGACGACTTCTGCAAGGGTTAAAATTTCTGTTTCATAAAATTTCACTTCAATGATCTAAGAAAGTACTTTTATATACCCATTTCTGCTTTGATGTCTTCTATTTTGAGTTGAAATGGAAATGTAATGAACTTTACTTCTTTTTGATTGAGTTTTGGCCCAGCAGGGGGTGTGATTTGCCTGTTGGAGGATGCACACTATTGCTGTGGGTGTGGGTGGCCTTGAACTGCAGAGCGAGAGAAAGAGAAACAGTGAAAAAAGGAAAAACGAAGAGTAAAATTGCTGCAGTCATGGACTTGCGCTCAGAGCTGCTCAAGTCCATTTGGTACGCTTTCACCGCTCTAGATGTGGAGAAGAGTGGAAAGGTGTCCAAGTCTCAACTCAAGGTGAGCTGCAAATCCGTAAATGCACTATGATAAAACTTTCGGATGTTGGAGGCTGAAAATATGGGTCCTCTACGATGCTCAGATTTCAATGTCTTATTAACATATTCCTTGATCTAAAGAACAGAATGAAGGATCAGTAATCGACTTGTGCAAAAGTTTTTTCTTCATTCCTATGTTATGCTTAAAAAAAATGACATTGACCTGCTGTAACTGCTTGCGATGTGTTTCCTGTGTGTTATGCCACATGGTCTATAGTGAAGTTGCTGAACATATGGGTCACAGGTTTTCTTTTACAATTGCCCATTTATAAGACTGAAGAGACTTTTTCTTTAATAGAGTGACATTATTTTAATAGTAATTGTTATTTTCTCTCTTTTTCTCCTCTTTCTTTAATTTTTTCTTCTTATTTCTGCTTTTATAAAGATTATGTCTGATCACATAGATAAGACTGCACTCGGGTTTTTTATTTTTTAAATTTTTTTTTACCCTAAATTGTAAAAAAAAAGCTTATTATAATATTGTGTAGACCATGTTCTGTTTGTTCAGGCTCTTTTTTAATGTATGTACAGATTGTTGCTTGAGTTCAGTCCCATGATTAGGTTTTGTCCATTGACCAGCTGTAGTAGAGCATCTCTGACTCTTGGTCATTTTGTGTCTGAAGCTGTAAATGGACTCAAACTGTTAAATTTAAGTCGTACGTTTTGAGAACGGTGGTCACCGGATGTGTGTAGTGAGATCACACTCTTTGTACTCTGTAACATCATGGTTTGATCTACTCATCTCTTGTCCACAACGTCATCTCTGTCATTTTCAAAGAAACATTTAGAGAAGTACCCGAGCAAACTTGGAGAAGTAATGCAATGTAACCCCTGCTGTTGCTGTTGTGAGTCTATCAGCAAATTATTTGTTTCAAAATCCTTCCTGGTGTTATTTTAAATATTTTAAAGCAGTAAATAATTATGACTTTTGTTCCCATGATTGTGGGTTAAATCAAACCTCTGTCTGAGCTGAGAATGCTAAAATGCGTGTGTATAAATGGAACAGACCTCTACCTTTGGCCTGCTTCCTTTTGAGGTTGTAATGATGCATGAAATATTTATGCTTCTTAAAATTTCATGCCAGGCCTGTTCTGAACCGCAAAATGGTGTAAAACTTAAAGGAATATTTCACCCTCAAAATCTGAACAAATTTGGAGAAATATAGCATTAAACCACTTGCTCAACAGTGGATTATACCCATTCTGCAGTGAATGGGTGTCATCAGAATAGTAGTTAATAATAATTATAATAATAATACAATAATACAAAATAATGTGCATGACTCCAGTCAATCAGTTAACATCTTTTGAACTAAGAAACTGTGGTTTTCTTTAGTAAAAAGTTGTCTTGTTTCAGTCTAGACATAAATATGTGCATATCAAGCACTCTTTACTAACAAACACAGGCCAAAGTTAAAACATCTTAATGATGAATTTCTTACAAATACGCAGCTTGTCAAATTGATGTACTGGACTAATGTTGATTAATTGTGGATTATTGGGATGTTTTTATCAGCTGTTTGAACTCTCATTCTGACGGCACCCATTCACTGCAGTGAATCCGTTGCTGAGCAATTTATGCAATGCTGAATTTCTCCAATTCTGTTCCTATGCAGAAAGAAACTCATCTGCATCTTTGATGGCCTAATTCTTCAGCCAATTTTCATTTTGTGGTGAATTATTCCTTAATGTAATGTTAACAGTCAATAAATTCCCATGTTATTTTTTTGTTGTTGTTTTTTAAGATCTGTGCTATTGCTCTGCAGGTCTTGTCTCATAATCTTTACACAGTTCTGTGCATCCCACACGACCCAGCGGCTCTCGAGGAACACTTCAGAGATGATGACGACGGTCCAGTCTCCAGCCAGGGATACATGCCCTACCTTAACAAATACATCCTGGACAAGGTACACTGCCTCTTCTCTTCTCTTACAAGTGTGTATTCTGTTTGGAGACAGGCTTTATGTATAAGACGATGTGTTTTTTGGTTCATGTATATCTGCTGGTCAGTATAACTCAAACTAGCATTATCATTTTGCTCTAACATTTATTATAAACATCCTTGCATTTCCTCTTTAGTCAGTTTCCAACTGTGTGTTTGTCTCCTCTCTGTAAGGTGGTGGAAGGCACGTTCGTCAAAGAAAATGTGGATGAGCTCTGCTGGACTCTTACTGCCAAGAAGAACTATCGACCAGAGGGAAAGTGCGTTTTACCTGGAAAAGACGCCTTCCGGCTCTGGTGCCTGTTCATATTTCTCTCGGAGGACAGATATCCTCTGGTCATAATCCCTAATGAGGTAAGACTCATGCTAAATGTGTGTCATGTACATCAATTTTTAAGCACACAATTTTGCTACGAGTACTAGATGTTTCAATATTTTGAAATTGTTAAATAGTGGTACAAATATTATTTTACACTCGTATACAATGTATACATTTTATTTGATTTGATCAAATTTCGAACCATTTTAAATGTGACTCTACAAATACTTATAGAGTCTTTATATTACTCCTATTAAAACTAGAATATGTTTCGTACCTTTATCTCTCTCCTGGCTCTGCTGAGAAGTTATATGCTTTTTGCTTTTTTTTTTTTTTTCCTGTTCAACTGAAACTGTTCAAGCTGCCCTGAAGGTTTTTCAGTTTCAGATACAATCGTAGGTCCAAATCTGCCAGTAGCCTTTGTCATGTTCATCAGTATCCTGTCTGCTTTTCATCATGAAATGTATGCAATACTTGCATATGTGCCTCAGACTTGCAGTTTTGCATCCTTTAAATAGCTTTTGTCAGGAAACAAGGGTGATGTCGCTATCACTGGGAAGATTTTAGAGCTAAATAAAGCTAATTTAGCTGATGAAATAGTAAAGCCAAGGCCAAACATTTAGGAACTACTTAAAATATTATAAACTTTTAGATATCATTTTTGGCGACTGCATTTACATGAATAAAACAGCATCAGTTTTTTCTCTTTCTGTCTTTTATGTCTTTGCTAAATTTGTATATTTTCCCAACGCCGTTGTGGTGTCTCGCAGCCTGGTTGATTTCCTCTGGCCTGTTTTGCAACTATTTGTAAAATGTAACATGTAACAGTTTCAAAGCAGATGAGATAAAAAAGAATGGAGTACAAACTTAATTCATAGCTATAAAACAATTATAGAAGTAGCAGTATTAATATAAACAAGTTCTGTGAACACAGTATTTTAAAGCTGGTTGGTAAATGCACCGCAGCAGCTTTTCTTATCTTCACACAATATCATATGTAAATATTATTGCTTTTTTTTTTTTCACAGGTTGAATATTTACTGAAGAAGTTATGCATGGCTATGAGTGTTGAGCTGAACTGTGTTGAACTGGAAGACTTTATTTCCCAAGATTCTGTTCAGCAGAACGGCTTCACTGTATGGGCCTTTCTAGAGATGATGAATTCTGGGAAACTAACGAGGGGCATTGCTAAAGAAACCATCAGTATGGCAGTAGAGGAGGTGTACCGGGAAATAGTGGGTGATGTGTTGAAAGAGGTATTTGCTTTATCAATTTATATTAGTATTTATTTAATAATCATCTCTGTTTTGTCATTCTCAGGAAACTAAGCCATTTGTCTTTTAAATCGGATGCTTTTGTTTATGGTTGATTCTTAAACCATTACCCCAAGCAGTGTTGCCAAGTCCACAGCTTTTAGCTACTTTTAAACTGTTGCCATGAGTTGTTTTTTTTTTAGTTATTTTAAATTAGGAAAACCTTGAAGGATGTTTTGATTCCAAAGAAACCAATTGTTTTAGTTTTGGCCGTGACTGGGCTAGTTTTTATTACTAATTGGGTGGTTTATTTTACAAACTTGGCAACCCTGACCCCAAGTCTATACCTGTAGTTACAGCTTTGCAAAAAAAAAAAAAAAAAAATCTATATTTATATATTAATATGTATAATTATCAACCTATTATTTCAAGTTCAATATTATATTACTGCTCAAAGGTTTGGAGTCTGAAAGTTTTTTTTAATGCTTTTAATGTTTTTTTTAGTGTCTTTCAGCAAATACTGTTCAATTATATGTCTGTGAGTATATTTGATGTTTTTTTGTTTTTTTTTAAATCCTTGTTTATTGCTTCTTGTTTCTTTGCCAGGGATATCTGTGGAAGAAAGGTCAGCTGAGAAGAAACTGGATTGAGCGTTGGTTCACCCTGAGACCCAGCACTTTAATTTACTTCACTAGTGAGGACCGCAAAGACCGCAAAGGCAGCATTCAACTAGATGGAAACTGCTGTGTAGAGGTAGGGTACAAGTGTCTGTGGTTTGCATGTGTTGTTATAAGAAGAAAAGCATACATAATTCTACAGTGGCGTAGTAACAGTGCCACCTTATGAATGCATGAGACTTGTCAGCATTTTTAGCTGGTTATTGGCTGTCCATTACCACACAGTACAAAGAGAACATGTACTTCTGTAATCAACAGAGTCATGTGTGATTTGTTTCTCTGCTCTGTATATCAGGTTCTTCCTGACAGAGATGGGAAGAGGTGTATGTTCTGTCTGAAGACGCTCACCAAGACCTATGAACTCAGTGCATCTGACACCAAACAGAGGCAAGAGTGGACTACAGGTCTGCATGCATTATAATTTAGTATTTTAATAATTTGTCAAGGGTGTTTTGTTTGTAAATTGTAGGGAGAGTTTATTTCCCTGTCTAGTTTCCCTTTCTTCAAGAGACACCTTGTTCATCAGGCCCTGTTCTTTACACTTACAATTGGCCATTGTTATTGTGTAACCTTTAAACATATTTTTTTTAAAATTGTAATAATCACTGCGTCACTGTCACTGTGGTTTGGAAACACCTTTGTTAGTGGAAACATGTGACATTTCAAAGGTTGACTTTTTACTCACTGGGTGTTTCATGAGACCTTCTTAAATGAAACTTCACAGGGAAACTTTTTAACTTACCTAGTAACTTTCACCTGGATGATAAAGCAGGTGGGAAAAGTCCCATAAAACTTGAACCTCTATTATCATAGAGACTTTTATAGACTTCAACCTAAAAGCGATTACCCAGAAACCACCCACAACACTAGAGCAGCTGCATAGAAAATGCTAAAAACATCTTAAAATACCTTGACATCAGTCAATTTTTTTAATTAAATTTAGCATTTATTGTATTCCTTTTTTCCGCCAGCTATCCAAACAGCCATCCGGCTGCATGCGGAGGGAAAAGCTTCTCTTCATAAGGACCTAAAGCTGAAACGGCGTGAGCAGCGGGAACAGAGAGAGAAGAGGAGGGAGGCGAAGGAGCAGGAGCTGCAGCGCTTACGAGCCCTGCAGGAGGAGCGTGAGCGGAAGATGGCCGAGCTGGAGCTGCTTAAGGAGGCACAGAGACAAGCGCAGGCACTGCTGGAGCAGGACGAACTCCGCAGACGACAGCAACACGAACAACTCCAGCAGGCTCTGGAGATCCAGCTCAAAGAGGCTGAAGAGGTCATCTGTCTATCCCTCTGTCTGTCGCTCTGTCTGTCTATCTCTGTTCCAAAATGTTACCTTTTTCAGAACTTTTAAATAAGGCATTGTTCAAATTTTGTATAAATTGTTCTAAAAAATAATTATAATTTCTGCTTCTTTACATTTTAATACAAATTGCAATTTTGTATCCTGTTTGCTGCCTCAATTTGAATTCAGTTTAAATTCAGTAATTACATTGGAGTTTGAAGGCATTTTAAATGAATTTCTGATAGATGGATAAAGACAGGTCAGTGTGAGGTATATCTGCCTTGTGTTTGGTTGTGTGCAGGCGCGGGCGAGCATGCAGGCTGAAATGGCACTGAAGGAGGCCGAGGCGGAAAGACAGAGAACACGAATCAAAGAACTGGAGGACATGCAGCAGCGGCTAGAGGAGGCGTTACAACAGGAAATCAAAGCCAGGCAGGACGAAGAGGCCTTCCGTTATGCACAGGCTCGGTGAGCAGCAGCACACAAACACTGTTGAGCAATGCACCCATACCCACACACACAAAAACACTGATGTTATAACAGGGCTTTTCAGTGGCACATCTGCAGACTGTTTTAGTGCCTTCTTTGCATTTTCTATTAACTGTACTGGGTGGTGTCTCCCAAAACAAGGTGCTAAAACACCTTAGTACTATTCAGGGAGGAAATAATTTTTTTTAAAGCTCTCCCATTTAAACTTGCATGAGGTTATGCAGTAATTAACGAAGAGGAAGTTACCAGAGGAAGTAATGGACAGAGAGGCTCTTTTAACATTAAATATGTTTGTCCAGAGAAATTAATACATCATAATGTTTTAGTTCAGTATATACAATATGACTCTACTACTGTTACAAATCTCTAATTTCATTAGGTCACTAATGAAATGTAAAAGCTAATTTGTGCCACATCAGATGATCTTCCATCTTAATTCCGCACTTAATTTTCACATAAACATTACCAAATTATTATGCTAATAAAGCATGCCTAGTTTGAACACACTATCGCTATTATATACTTCATTGTGCTTGATCACTCAATTACCTCAACTGATTATTACAGGCTACTAGCTGAGGAAGAGGAAAAGATGAAGGCCCTTATGTCTCTCCGTGAGGAGCAGGAGGAATATATCCAGCGTGCCCAGCGGGAGAAACAAGAGCTCAAACAGGAAATGGAAAACAAGTCTCGATCTCTGGAAGAGGCACAGAGGCAGCTGGAGGAGGTCAGAGCCAATCGCCACCGAGTGGACCAGGATGTGGTGGTGAGTTTATCTACAGAGTTTTGATCTAAACAAAGGCACAGAGATTAGCTCAGATTTATCTATTATAGTTTATATGTTTGTTCTAATGCAAATCAGCATTAGAATGATTTCTGAAGGATCATGTGACACCAAAGACTGGAGTATTTACAGGAATAAATGACATTTTAAATTTTTTTTTAATTTATATATTTTTTTCCAATAATAATATATTGCAATGTTATAACTGCGGCATTGATGCACATAGAAGATTTGTTTCGAAAATATTAAACAATCTTACTAAACCCAAAAACTCTGAACAGTAGTGTGTTTTGCAATAGCTTCATTAGAAATATTTTCAGGAAATGTACTTATGATGACATTAAATCTGAATTGTTTTGTTCTGACAGGCTGCTCAAAGAAAGCTTCGTCAGGCCAGCACCAATGTTAAACACTGGAATGTTCAGATGAACAGATTAATGCATCCAATTGGACCAGGAGGTATGCATATTACCTTAGGGTTAGGTTAGTTCCACACTGTTTACTTTTAACAAGCCTATATGCTCAGCAGCTCTTATGCTTCATGTTTGAATTTGGCTGATATTGAGAAGATTCATCTAAAACGTTATATATACGGTCAAGATCTTTGATGTAGTTTGGCATTTCAGCATATCTTGAGTAGGAGGTTAATGCAAAGACTGTGAGTGGCATGAAGTCTATGCAATCTAGGTCTGTTTCACTGCGGTTTCAGAGAAAAAAAAATGCAGATAACCTCATTCCCTTAAGACAGCTACTTTAAGATAATTCACCCTTGTTTTTCTGATTTCACAACACACACTCCCTCTAACTTCCCTATTTTTTATTTTTTTTGTTGTTTGTGTCATCATCTAGATAAACGGTCCTCAGGAGGCGGATCTTTTTCCAGCTTTCGCATCCCTTCGCAGAAGGATCCAGGACTACGTTTGAGGCAGAAAGCGGATGAGCCGGATGAGGAAAGCAAAGAAAACATGGAGAGCAGAGGAGGGTGTGATTCTGACAAGCGTTTGTCTACAAATGGAGATATGGAAATACCTTAACAACCTCAGAAGAAAAATAAAATCTCTCTTCCTCAATGTTAAGACTGATTTGAATGAAGGAAAGATGTTTTTGCTAGGTGTCAAGACCTCATACCGTTACAAAAAAAGATACCGTTTAATATTGTCAGTGTTTGTTAATAGCTTGTTATTAAATAGTAATGTTTTGTACACTTCACACTGTTTGAAAAGTATTGTACTGTAGTTGTTAAATATCTGATTAACTCCTAAGTTACTCAAAACCTTATGTCGACTAAATGTACACTGAATAAATATTAAGCATTTTTCAATATTTATTGTATCTGATGATCTTTAGCACCAGAATTTGTTAGTGCGTATTTTTAAATGTGAGACAAAGAGGTTCGCAAAAGTTCATGCATGTAAACTGGATTTCTTGCGAGGGAGGAACATGTTGAAGAGCTGAAGCGTCTGTGGTTTTGACAACTTCCTGCTTCTGCAGTCAGATAACAAACCCATGAAGACAACTGAATGGCACACACATGTACCTTAGAGATCATAAAATCATAGTGTATTCCCCAAGTACAAGTTTAAAAGCCTTTTCATGCTACTTTAGAACCTGTTACAGTGCTTTCGCACACATACAGGAAATTTGACTTTTTTTTAACAGAAACTTCTGGTACTCAATCTACATAAAAAAAAAAACAGAAGTACAGAAGAAGAGTTTTTATGATAATAATATGAAAAGTATATGTACAGAGAGCTGATATACTGTGCAGAGGTAGGTGTGTGTGTGTGTGTGCAGATAATGTGACATGTCAAATGAGAAACATTAGTGAATTGCACATGGCACACACGGGTCTGTAAAGGTATAAATAAATCATATACTGCACAGGAATTCCGTAATGCACGATGTGGAAATATTTATAAAGCGTTTCTAAGAATATTAAATTAACATCTACAGATCCAGTTCAGATTTGTAAACCCAATCGAAACAGAGGCACCTGCTGGTTGACATTAGTTCCCACAACTGACCGGTTTTGCGTTATAATACATCCGCGACACCGGGTGGCGGTAAGGATCGCGGAAAACTTACTTTAACCCGGAAAAAATTAACCTGGAACAGTTGCTGTCTCGAAACAGCTTCTCAGTACAGAGAATCGGGGAGAAAATGGCTTCACGCCTGAGCCGGATCTGGCCCACCCTGTCCCGGGTTCGTTTGAGCTCGGTGCTCGGGAGCCGCTGCGTGTCACAGACGCCGAAATCCAGCGCTTCTGGAGCGGCGGTGGCGTCTGATCTGCAGCCCGTGTCTCCCGCTGCTCAGGACAGTCATGGACACGCAGAGGTCAGCCCGTTTGAGAAGGTAAGAGCACAGTAAACACATGCGTATGATGCACGGAAAGTAATTAGCAGTTGGTTGATTGAATACTTTTAGGCTGCTCAATAAAGTCCCAGTCTAAACTGTGTGAGGTGTGACGTGCTTAGACAGGTACGTGTTTACAGTGGTGCACTGTGTGATCCAACTCCAGTCGTGCATTGTGATTTATTTATTATATGCATGGTATTGCATATGGCTGTGTCTGCCATGTTTCTGTTCTATTCTATGCTATGCTGTTCTGTTTTGTTGCTGCAGTGTTATTTGTGTTTACTTAAGTTTATAAATGCAGGTTTATGTTTGTCTTTTCAGAATCCTGATTTCCACGGCTTCCATCATCATGACTCTTTTGTGGATGAGTGGAACATGAGGTTGGCATTTTTCTTTGGCATTTCTTTGGCCATTGTTGTTGGAGGGACTTTCATCCACTATTTACCAGATCATGGGTAAGTGCACGAATGAAATGACACAGAATACAGTAACTGACCAATCTAATATCCTTAATACATGTTTTTATATGTCATGAGTGAATCAAGCTTATTTAAGCTCCTACTTTTCACTATTATGCAGCTATATTTTGCATATTACATCAGCTTAAAGTTTTGAAATGCATTATTCTTTACTGTAGATACTTGGGAAGAGAAAGATAATATCTACATCAAGTTTGATCATATTCTTGATAACTTCTTGATTGCTGTAATTGTTCAAAAGGTTTTTAAAACATCCACAGAAAACCTGTAAAGGTTTATCTTGATTTGAAGACAGAAATCTCTTAAGAAATAAAGCGATTTCTAGCTTGACCTACTTTAATTGGCTAATTAATGGTTTGCTTAGATGCATTGGTCTCCAAGTGTGCATCTTCCGTTGTTTTATTAAATTTGAAGGAATAATGGCTTGCCTTTTTCTTTAATCTCTGTTTCTGTCTTGTTTTTCTCCTCTAGTATGAGGCAGTGGGCTCGTCGGGAAGCCGAAAGATTAATCAAACGGAGGGAAGCCGAGGGTCTTCCCCTCATGACTGAAAATTATTTCGATCCCAGCACGATTGTTCTGCCCTCCTCTGCAGAGGAGTAGACAACATTTTGTCAATAATTATCCTGTTAATTTGTTTTGCTGTACATTTGTCTCCCTTCAACTATAATGTAATAAAAAATGTTATAATATAGTGGTTTGTGGTATTTTTAACCTGTAGAATAAGTCATTTGTTTGCAAACATATGGTTGTAACTAAGTTGTATTTATGCATGTCGTTATGTTTTTTTTTTTTATTATTATTATCATTATTTTAGTGATTGCTCTATTAACAGCATGGGTAAAAGTAGCAGGTTTGTGATAGAATATAATGTTAGGTATATAACCTAAAATATTTTTTGAGTGTATCCTTCCTTGGCTAAAATTTCAAGAAAGTAATGTTTTAAACAGGATTGTGACAATGCAGAAACTAAAGAGAATAGGTGTTTCAAAATGACATCAACATTTTCTGTACATTTCAAGTTCAAAAGATCAAGAAAGTCATCTTTTATTAAATGTTTATATTTATCAGTATGTTTAGACTATTTTCTTAAGAAACTAAAATGATGAATGATTTCTTGAAACAGAACAACATTTAATACACAGTCTACTTGTTGCCTTTATGAAGAAGCCACATATATCAGTAATTCAATATATGCTGTGTGTGTGTGTATATATATATATATAGTAGTCAACATTTGAAGTGGATCATTTTGATTTTAGGTTTTAGGACAACTTGGATGAAAGGTTTTGATGTTGACTACTATATATATGTGGAACATGAAAGAGCATCTACACAAAAGAAAACTTAACATGTAAAAATGGGATATATATCAAATCAGATGGGGATACATTGGCAATTGCACCCATCAATATTATCTCCCAACATTCCTTGCACTATATTAGGACTAATTTAGATTAATAGATATGAGAAGAAAGTCTATTTCAACTAAAAAGTCATTCAAAAAATATGTTGCCCTTCTCCTGAATTTGGACGTCACCCCAGCTTCTCTGCCTGATTGGTGGAAGCGATCGAGAATGGGCGTGCCTTAGCGGCGTGGCACTGTCTGCGGGGCGGGGCCTTGGGGTCGTACAGGAAAAGATAAAGAAAGCGAGGACATCTAAGACAAAAACGGTAAATACTCACACAAAAACACATTTGGTATGTACAATCGACGTGTTTGTTAATTTCCCATACGGTCTAGAACCAATACAGCAGATTAGCATTTAAAAAAAACACTCCAGTGAGATAAAGGATGCCTTTTATACACGGCTAGCTCAGTGCTAAACGGCTAGGTGTGATGATGACGGAAACGGACGAACAACAAGATGCCGAACATGAGTTCATAATTGCATTAAAACTCAGATGATCGCGACTGTAACACGTCTGGAAAGTTTAATACTAGAATTGACTTGTGGATCCAGTCGAACCTAAGAAAAACGGTGCTCGTTTTACACTTATTAGGGCGTGAGATGAAGCGTCCCAGTTAGCATAGGGAGTAAACCGGGGACTGATCCAGTTTGGCGCAGACATGCGGCTGTTATAACCACCGTCTCTAATTTTTTTTCTGCAATGTAACACCCAGCCATGTAAACGGCTATTTTGTTCCGTCGTTAGCCTTCAGTCTCATTGAGTCAACGGTTGTCTCGTTGTTTAACTATAAAAGGTCACTTGAGCGTCATTATTTTGACCCGACTGCAGTCAGCTGTTTCACAGTGAGTCTAGATGTATGTGTAATGCTTTAATAGTGTTTTGTCGACGCTGATCAGTGAATTGAGTAGGGTGCGGTGTGTTGTGACAGCAGCTGGGAGGTGTATGTGTGAGAAGGGTTGATACTGCAGTGCTATAATGACACAAGAACCCAGTGTACAGATAATTAAAATGGCTGAAATATGAATGTTTTATTTTGAAATATAAGACAGAAAAGGCCTGAGACTAAACTAAAAGAAATCAAGTTGGTTCGCAAGGAACAGCAGTTCTTTCAATAGACGTTAATGAAATAAAAGTGTTTAATACATGTTTTACTAATATGTGAAGTATTTATATAATGAATAGTGGTCTTAGTTATATGTAACACAGGTGGTCGTATGCCTGGCTTCCATATTTTTTCAAGAAAGTCTGTAGTATTTCCATCTCAGAATTGATCTTCCACATGAAACAGGATGTCAGACGTATACAAACAATTCTCTATTTATCAAAAAGTGAGAAAGGTTTGCTTTATGTAATAATAATAATAATAATAACGGTTGCCAATTCCAGCGTAGGAACAATTTCCACCTGCCTCCTGCAATTATTGGCTGATCTTTTCATTCTATGTGACAGATGGCTGCAATTCGTAAGAAGCTTGTAATCGTTGGGGATGGAGCATGTGGAAAGACGTGTTTACTCATCGTTTTCAGTAAAGACCAGTTTCCTGAGGTCTACGTACCCACAGTTTTCGAGAACTATGTTGCTGATATTGAGGTGGACAGCAAACAGGTAAGAATCTCTCTGAACATCAAACCCCAGATTCACTGCTTCTCTATAACAGCATTCATGTGTCTCTTCTCTAGAAATTTGAACTTTTGAAACAAGCAACTTCCTCAGATTGTTCATCAACTTCTTAATAGTGTGCTTCCTGTAGTTCATTTGTAATGAATGGGTTTATTTTGGGTCAACAGTGAGTGATTGATTGTCTTTGCTTGGGTTAAAGCATTGTGTGCAACTACAATCATAATAATGTGTATTTATATAAATATATATTTTTTAATAAACACATTATAGAAAATAGTTAAAATATACGATCCCACTTTATATTAGGTGGCCTTAACTACCATGTACTTACATTTCAATTAATCGTTTGATACATTGCACTTATTGTGTACATGCATGTTTTTACATTGTACTTATACTTATACGTATTAGTAGTTACATCTGTAATTACATTTATAATTACACTGTTGACCCATCCCTTAAACTTTCCCTCAGTAGCAGCAAAGGTACAATATGACCACAATAAGTACACTGTACTTATTTTTTGATGTAAGTACATAGTAGTTAAGATCACCTAATATAAAGTGTGACCAAATATACAATATTCAACAAACACTACCATTCAAAATCTTGGGGTCTGAAGAAGTCTCTTATGTTTACCAAGGCTGCATTTATTTGATTGAAAATAAAGTAATATTGCAAAATAGTATTACAATTAAAAAAATAAATAGAATTTATATACTACTGTAATTTATTCATGTGAATGCAAAACTGAAATTTCAACGTTATTCCTCTAGTCTTCAGTGTCACGTGATCCTTCAGAAATCATTCATAATATGCTGATTTTCTGCTCAGAAATTTCTCATCTTTATAACATTGTGAATGTCTTTTTATATTTAAATTTAATGCATTCTTTGCTGATTAAAAATATTAATTTCTTATTAAAATCTTACTATAATCTTACTGGCCCCAAACTTTTTAATAGTAGTTAACTATATATAAAAATTGCATGCATTTTTGTGAATAACTAATTTTTGTTACATTGAACATATGGACGTTGGATCATTCTCAAATATGATCATGAGACTTTATACAAACTTGTGGAGTTCGAGGAGCTCAAGTGCTGCTAAATGCTTAGAAATTCTTGTTCAATCACTGTTTACACACAATTTTATGCTGATAATGTAATTTTTAACCATGTGTTTGGCAGGTGGAACTGGCTCTATGGGATACAGCTGGACAAGAGGACTACGACAGGCTGAGGCCCCTGTCCTACCCAGACACTGATGTCATCCTCATGTGCTTTTCCATAGACAGCCCTGACAGTTTGGGTGAGATAATCATTTTCTGAAGTGGACTGTTTTTTAATATTGATTTTATATATAGGTATAATTTCAGCCTTTAAATACAGTATAAGCCTTTATACTGCAAGACCACATTCCGGTGGTCACTCTATTGAAAACCATACTTTATTCACACAGAGAATATCCCAGAAAAATGGACGCCAGAAGTAAAACATTTTTGTCCAAATGTGCCAATAATTCTGGTTGGTAATAAAAAAGATTTACGGAATGATGATCACACTCGACGGGAGCTGCTGAAGATGAAACAGGTTTGTGGGCTAACACTTTCTGTTATTTTTTTTTTTAATAAAACAGTTACTATATTTTTATGGTAACATAAAAAGTTGTATTGTGGTACTGCTGGGTTGTAGCGTTATGTCATAGTGTACCATCAATGCTTTCTCACTTGAACAGGAACCAGTTAAACCAGAGGAAGGGCGAGACATGGCTAATCGCATCAATGCCTTCGGCTACCTTGAGTGTTCGGCTAAAACTAAGGAGGGCGTGAGGGAAGTGTTCGAAATGGCCACAAGAGCGGCACTCCAAGCCAAAAAACGTGGCAAGAAGAATCCCTGCACTTTGCTATAGAGAACGAGAGAGGAAAAGAAAAAGAACGAGGGAGGGAAAGGGGTAACCAAACTAGGCCAAGGAAAATGAAAGAGCTACAAAAGTTTGCAAATAGAGGGAAGAAACGCCCCTAGTGTTAATTATGTACTCGGGGGTCAGGGAGGGTCATTTTCAATCCAGGCCAAAGGAAACTACAGAAGATTGTAGGGACAACTGCACCGGCAAAAAGGGACTTAAACATTTTTATGGCCATCAGTCCTCTTTCAAATCAAGATTAGTTGACCTTAAGCCTTCAGACTGATCGCAAGCATAAGGGTAGTGTAAAGATTGGTGTGGTTTTACAGTGCTCACAATCACTGATTGCTTTTGGGGTGGGATTATATACGATGTATTCTTTGGCCCGTACCACATCTTCTGCTTAGAAGGTAAGCACCGTTAGCAAGAACAGAAACAAACGACTTGGTCTAAAAAGTTTTCTTTTTTGGCACTAAGTGCATTATTCAGGGTGTAAAAGGCATTAGTTAGTACCCTACATCATGTATGCTACGTGTCGAGCAGGGAGGTGTTTTTTGGATCATGACACTGACTCCCGTGATCCCCTTTATAAACCTCCTAGGAACCCAGTGCTGTCTTATGAAAAACATTCATGCCTACATTTTTCTGTTTAATGATCTTCTTTCTAACACGCTAATACTGTTGGTTAACGCAACTGGTTCTTCTGTGCCCTCCTGTCCTTTCGCAAAATTGGAGGTTTAGTCACTGGTTTAAAATAGCTGAACGTAGTGGTAGTCTTACAATTCTTTATTCCAATTAAGATTTAAATATATATTGTACTTTTGCCATTTGCCTATAAAATTCGAAGCAAGATGCATTAAGCAATGATCATACTAATTCACCTTTTTTGTGAGTATTTTATGTGCTTGCTCATGTATTGTAATGAAAAAAAAAACTTTGGGTTAATCAGCCCTCATGGAGCTCAAAGCAAAACCACAGCTCTGTATATTGACTGTCAGACACTGTTCGATTTTGGCAATATATATATAAGTTTTATAAAAGGTGACAGTGACATTATTTTTGCCCGTATTCCTCTTATTTGGTGTGCGGAAATACAAGTGATATTTGTTTATCTCACTGTATAAATGAGAAACTCCCTCCATTTTCACTCCGTTTTTTTAATTTTTATTACTATTTCCCTCTTTTTCTCCTGTACTGTATGTTTTTATTTTATTTTACTTTTTTTTGTGAAATTCTACTGGCTTATACTATATCATTTTTGCGTATTTTACAAATTCTAGTATCTTAGAATTTAAAAGTTTTAAAAGAAATAAAGAAGGAAAAAAGTAGCGAAAATGTGATTTTGAGAGAGCTGTTTAATGCCATATTATTAAATGCAAGTCATTTCTTAGAAGAGATTCTGCATTTCATTGTAAGAAAAAAAGAGCCTTTGATGCATCAATTATCTTTTGTATACCAGTGCATCTTTGGATTTCCACAGACTCATTTGAAATGTATTGAAAAAATAAATTCTTATAGGGTAACTTTGCTTGGGTCTTTATTCTGTGTCTCTTTTTTTCTGGGTTATGTTTGCGTAAAATACCGTAAAATGTGTTCACCAGCTAGATGTGGTCTTCAGTAAACAAGTACACATGCTGACGATGTAAGGAGTTAAAAGCGGAGGTAGATAACTAAAATACCAAACTGTTGCAGGTTGACAGAAGTCTTAACACAGTCAGTCAGTTTTTACAGTGATCTGTGCAATCCAGCCACAAATTCGTGATAATAGGGCTCTGAAATGAGAGAAAAATATAAATCACAGCCTTACTCAAATTAAACATCTCATTTAAAAGCACATGCTATCAAATTCTAACATCTGACCTCCAGTGTGGTACAAACCTGAGTCTGGCTCAATGATGGCATGTCTGATGAGGAAGTCCAGAACTACCATGGCACAGTTTGGCTTAAACTCCTCACTGACCAGGAGATCTTTCACCTGAAATCAACAAACACCACAGAGGAGAACGGGGTAAGATTTGTCACCCCATAGTGACATAGGAAACTGCATATTTTAGAAATCTGCCTATTTTCAGTGCTAAAACACTTTTTTTCTTCATGCGACGTACAGCTATTCTTATATAAAACATCACATAGCACTCAAACCTAAAATCAATGGGATGCCTTCACCTTCTCGATCGGATAGTAGTAAAACGCCTGCACTTCTCCGTCTCCAATGTGAGGCTGAAAATTGAGAGGCAGCTCTAAATCAAAGACAAACTGGCACTCAGGAAATATTCCTTCGTCATCTTCGTAGGTGTAGCTACAGAGAAAAGAGACAGAGGGAGGCATGAATTCAAGATTGCAGAACGTCTTTCATTTAAGCTAAACTTATTAAACAGTTTCCAGGCAGAAATAATGCCCGTGACAGGCATTCATGTTTTTGATCACATTGACGTGTTCGGAGCCTGTAAAACTTGAATTCTGGTCATCTTCATTTGTGCGCACAGAATATTTCTCTGGAAACCTGCCAGTTGGGAGCTATTTCTGGCATTTCTGCTGTATTAATCAGTCTCTCTTGCAAGAGAGTTGAGAGAGTTTATATGTACTCTGGTATCTGGGAAAGGCTTTGAATAAAGAAAAACTGTAACATGCATCTTTTTATCTTTAAATTCAGCACGTATCAATTGCTTTTGTGCTTCATAATAGGTTGTTAACTATCTTTAATGACCTAACCTAAATAGTGTTATAGAAAAAAAGGATTAAGCACCTCACAGTTCCCACAGGACGTGCTTGGTCTGCCAGGCCTGGAGGGATGCAGGCCTCCTCTTCACACTCTTTAACCAAGGTATGCATTACACTACAGCCTGCTGCCAGTCCTCCAGCCGCCTGAGTGTTAAATCAAATCCTTTTAAGGCCCCATTACATTAAAACAGGAGATTGGCTTTTAGTCAGTGTTCGTTACGTCATCTTTAAAAGCACCTTGTACTAATTTATATCAGACATAAAAAATGTATTACTTTGTATATTTATTTATTAATCATTTACACTACTGTTCAAAAGTTTGGGATCAGTCTTATTTTTATTTAAAGACTGGCATTGTGAAATAATCGCTGCAATTTCAGATTCTGGGACATATTAAGTCCTTGCTGAATAAAAGTAGTAATTAAAACAAAACTTACTCACCCCAAACTTTTGAAGAGAAGTGCATGTTTAAATGATGCAACTTTAAAATTAAATTTTAAAAAAATATTTAAATATACAGGGTACATCATAAATACAATTAAAGTCTGTCTTGGGAAATTCCCATAGGTAAAGACAACAATGCAATGTGCAAAAATTAAAAACAGTGCTAATGTAATTTGCATAAACATCAGACTTACAAAACCCAACACAAAGGCGGAATGCAATACATAGGTCTCTAAAGTGTTGTATGTACAGGAATGTATTGAGTATGTAAAAAATACGTTATCTAATTAAATGGCAGCAGAACAAATGTAGTACTAACATAACTGGATGAATCCTAGACTGTATTGACGTGGAAAGAGTTTTGACGGTAAGTGATATGACATACGTTAAATGAGAGAGTAGTGTGAAGGAGTCATAGATTAAAGTGTTAAAATAACAGTATGATTCAACCTGTGGTGTGACACTTCTTGTAATGAGCTATTTAATTAGTTTATTAATAAATTACCATGTTGTCAAGTCTTCCTGGATATGTCTGTTTGGTCAGAGATCGTCGTGCCAGCCACATATTAAGGTTGCCACTTGAATCCCGAGTGTAGCCATTAACATGGACTCCGTACCGTTTCACACCAAACAGACCTGTGTTTGACCATTATTAAAAAACAGCTGTAAGTGTCACTCTCTGTGACAAAGTAGCAGCATGAAATTAAGATTTCATTAACATACTTGTAGCTGCTCTCTCCATATACATCAGCGGAGGGTCACAATACCTAGGCATCACAGCATATTGCTGAAAATAAAAATACACTCTGATAATTATGCAAAAAACAGATCGGATCTGATCCCAAATTCTATGAAGTTCATCCTATATCGAAAGTGAGGAACATATCGGGATTAGCAGGAAGTACTATGAAAATGTCTGTAGGTATGCTCCAACTTAAGGGCATGATTACAAACTTTTTTGCGCTCATATTTACCATGAATTAAAATAATCAATTTTAATTAAGTAAATAATCCAATCCAATTTCATGTTTATTATAATGCAAAGATCAACAGACATTCACAATATGCATTAATATTAGTGTTATTAATTGCAGCCAAAATAAAACTATAATAGTTTCTCAATTGCACTAACACTGCAACGTATAAAGCGGGATGCATTTAGGAAAACATATGGACATTTCATAAATTATTTGTAGGAAAAAATTGTCATACATCTTCATAAATGAGGCCCCCAAGGTATGCAAACGGATGGCACGATGTGTTGTTTTATAGGACTGAGCGAGGGTGGCTTAAAAATCATGTGCAACTAAGGAACTAACACGTAACTGCTCAGGAAGTAAGGATGAAAATGGGCAATTATCTAGAATGTACCAGAGCTGTCTCACCTCATCTCTCCAGCCTATGAGACAGGTGAATGTTGCATCTCTTCTCAGCTCCTGCAAGACCTCATCCACAGCCACCGATCTGCTCTCAAAAGTGTCAAGACCAGAGCTGAAGGTTATAGTGCTCCCATATGGTCTGAAGACAACAGGAAAACGACCAAGAATTGATGCTACTTTTGGGGAAATCCATCCAACCTGTTCTCCAGCCACCTCAAAACGTAGACAGCTCTCTAAACTAGAACCTGGTGTGAAAGAATGCATTGATGTTGACGAATGCATTTGTAGATAAATTATACATGTATATTACAGTATATTAGTCCATGACAAACAACAAAAATAAAGTAATAACATGTTTTCATTGACTGCATGTGAGTATACAAAAGTTAAGGTAACAAATGTACATTAACTATTATTTACAAATATTATTTTTGACGTTTTCTTGACTCTGTTTATAAATTAAACGTGAGTCATGGATATCAAGAAGTCTTTAACGTTAGTCGTTACAATTTTTTTCATTTATACAGTGAAAATATGTTCATAATTTAAAAAAAAGCCTTTCTCAGCACGAGTTGAATTTTAATTTATTTTTACACATCAAGTAAGTTTTCATTGGCCTATATATGACACATGCATTCCTGCTGGATCACATGAATATGGATCGTTCTGTCATATGATTCTTTTAATATTTCCCCACCTGGTAAGTGAAAGTTATTCATTCGACGCAGGAGTTGTAGCATTTTCTCCGACC
Organism: Enteromius argenteus; assembly: GCA_032357425.1. Classification (NCBI taxonomy): domain Eukaryota; kingdom Metazoa; phylum Chordata; class Actinopteri; order Cypriniformes; family Cyprinidae; genus Enteromius; species Enteromius argenteus. The sequence continues at coordinate 5,808,508 of JAUCMR010000160.1, read as the reverse complement.
ACGAAGCCATTTTGTCGATTTCACACGTAAAACTGTTAATTGTCCGTTCAGAAAGCGTGCATTATGATTTTAGGGGATTTGCGCTTGGTTTGCAGTTGACATGCTGTCATACACCCACGGGCTTCATGCTCGCCTCCATTGTTGCGGTTCCTGTTGATGTGAGCGCTGATTGGTTCGTAGGTTCCGCTGATCTGCGCGCTGATTGGTTGAAGCCCTATGACGACATCTTGAAGGGCTATGACGAGTGTTGCTCCTATGTGTTTCTCCACCAGAGGGCGAATGTAGATCAAATCAAAGGACACTTATATGTTACTTTGTAATGAATGCTGAATATTCAGCGCTGAATCACAGGTCATGTTAGTCCTCCATATGCGTCGCCAAAAGTTTACTGATCATTTATGATATATGGGTCTGAAGTAATTTTCACATCATATAATCATTATGAATCAGCCTTGGCTTGTGGCTTGGCACAGATAGAGGGTAAAATCGGTTTATATGCCATCCTTTTGTGATTGAAAGTATTAGATGAACATGCTCGTTCGTCTTCAGAAGTCTATTAAAATGATTAAAAGTGTCAGTTTGCTTAAAACAACCTAATATTAAAGTCATGACCCATTCGTTTTTCATTGTTTGGGACTTTTTTGATTCATGAAATATTAACCATAATTTCCACCAAAATGCCAAACCATTTTGTTACTATCATGGCATTCATTTATTCAATCTTACGTGCTACACACACAGTGTTGGTGAAAGTTTAAAAAGTAATGCATTATAGTAATCCCCAAAAAGTAACTAATTGCATTACTTAGTTGCCTCTTTATGAAAAGTAATGTGTTACTTTTTCTCATCTGGGCTGGGCTTGCTTATTTATTTTTTTTTATATTTAAAAAAGTTATATGTTTTGCATATGCAAAAACCCTTTCACACCAAAAGTGAAACGAATAAGCCTCAGGCTGAAGGAAATGTAAATGCAGTTATTAATATATTTAATTATTGCAGGTTTGCATCATATTCTGAGTTTGCATTTAAGATTTAATTTATTTTGAATACTGTTGAATCTGTTTTTATGCAAGTGAAAAGCATGTTCATATTTCGTACAGAGCTACAGTAACCATTGTATTAACACACTGCACTTACTTCAAATTTTTCTCAAAAAAAAAAAAAAGAGCTGTTAGTGAATAAATGGGAAAACAAACTCACTGGAGTCACTCATTTACTGTAGATTGAAAAGTAATGCTTTACTGTACTAGTTACTTGATTATGTAACTGAAGTTACTTGTAATGCGTTGCCCCCAAAACTGTACATATAAACAGTCAGTGAATCCATCAATCCCTGGAGTTGATTTAAAGCACATTTTTAATGTTAGATAAAATTAAAAAAAAAAAAATAATAATAATAGTAAAACTCACTGCACATTTTAAATATCAGGGGCATTTTTTGCCTCAAGCTGTGTATCATGCTCAGGCCTAGAAATATTAGATATACCATTGTTTATATGCCAGTGAGCAACAGGATTTATCCAAAGCATAACAAAGAGATCCATTACAGATGCAGGCAGCGAGAAAAAAGGACAGCAAAAATGTTGGTTATATTGCATCGCTATAATCTGCACCATAATCTTGGGGTCAGATCTCCCTCCGAGCACTAAAAATATACAGACAGTAATCACTGTTGTTAGAGGACTGAGAAGTATCTAGTGGTAGGCGGCTTTTTAATGAGTCAAGAAAAGCAATCTGTTCCCAAATGCACACAGCTAGAGAAGAGATAAACAGAAGAGATACATGTCTTTGCATGAGTTGCTTTGCATCATACTTTTCTTCTGTCATTCTGTCATTTATCATTATGTCTTATCATTTTATTGTTCTGTCGTTCTATCTAGAGTCAGTCATGTTCTCTAAACAGTCTGGGCTGTAGATTTATCATGTTGTCGACAGGCTTGGCTCCAGCCGTGTGTGTGGACGGATGGGGAATTCTAGGAAAAAGTAAACACTGATTCTCAAGTTGTCATGAAGAAACTGAACGCACTAGACTGTTTGCTGTCTGAGGTTGGCTTACTTCAGTTGCATATCAATCCGTATTTTTGGAAGCGTCTTCACATACAGTCTCATTCCAAAAGCGGACCACAGATGAAGGATGTTGCTAAAATGATTTTTGTGTTATTTGTTTGTGACAATTATATCTGGTCTAAACTGTTTTTTGGTCGGACTCTGAGCAGGTGCAAGAGGTAAACCCAAAGACAGGAAGATGTGGGTGGCATGTTTACCTGTTTAAAATGATTGTTTGTCTTCATGAACATTCAGAGTTTTTATTTTTGAATGAAAGACAGGAAGCTCTGGGCATGTCTTGTGGGGGAGTATTACATCAAATTGCTTAATAATTTTCTGTGTGGGAGGCAAAAACAAAGAAAGGCTATAACAAACTGGAGTGTAGGAGATGCAAACAGAATTAAGTAGAGCTAAATTACTTATTTGTCCCAGCCTGCACTAAAAAACACATTTTATATAATCAAAACAAGCTTACACTTGTGCTGATGTTGTGTTAGCTGACCACATTTCCTTGCACTGATTAAGCTCCATATTCTGAAAAGCCTTTATTTTGATAAAGAGGTTTATATGCTTCATGGTTATTGGAATTTTCCCGTATTCACTTTAAAAGACATCTATTAATGTTTGTTTGTGAAATGTTTGCAAAAATATTAATTCTCATTTCTTCAAAATCACCATTTCATCACAATATTTTGTAGTGTTTAGTGGATATTCTTAATAAGATTAATGTAATACAGGCATATGCTATCTGTTTTATTTCTGAATTAGGTTATTTCAACCTGTTTACCTGACTTATTATTTATTATACGCTACTGTTCAGAAGATTCCTTTTTACAAAGAATTTAATTTAAAATACTTATTCAGTAAGTACATCGTAAAATATGACAGTAAATATTTCTCTTTCAAATAAACATTGTTCTTTTGAACTAATATTTTTTTCAGATTTTTTAAATATTAAGCAGCACAACCATTTTTTAACATTGATTATAATCATAAATGTTTACTGAGAACCAAATCAGTATATTAGAATGATTTCTGAATGAGTTATTACAGATATTTTCTAAATTTTACTGTTTTTATGAACCTTTTTCCTAATCATTTTAGGATAGTTTTAGTTTATGTAAACGATTATACTTGTGATTTTTGCCTAGCTGAACAGACCCAAACCATAGTCAGGGATCCAGAATATGAAGACCTGAGAGCTGACCCTCACAAGGTCCTGGCAACAACCTACAACAGCCTAGAATCATTTTCCAAAAATGTAAACGTGCTGCTGAGATCATTTAGTTTTGTCAATAACAAAACTGCTCAAAAAAATGGCATAAATTCTCTGTGATGTTATTTAATGAAGTGGTTGTCATGGCAACAGTGCTACCATGCAGTGAAATGGCCACACTGGACAGAAAGAGGCCGCCTGGTCAAGCAAGGTTGCAAAGGCAATGGAACTTGAAGAATTTCTCAGGACTGTGGTGCCGTTGGCTCTTGGACAAACAGAGCTACCTTTCATATCAACAGGCTCCCTAAAGACCAATGTTTTTTCTGCTCTTCCATCAAATGTGCACTAGGCAGTGAAACACAAACAATAATGAGCGTTTTAAGAGAGACTTTAAGCTATGTTTTATTCATCAACACATAAATCTGAAATCCCACACACCAGAAGTGCATCCGTTGACGTCAGAACATTAAATTGTGTAAAAGATAAGATTTTTTCCCCTCGAGGATGCTTTAATAGTTTGTTTTTCTCTCAAAACCAATGGGCATTCGTTGAGAGGGAAAGGAGAGGCGGTTGGTTGGTCTTCAGGGCAAGTGAAAGAGGCGCTTTGTTGAAACTGTTTTGATTTTATTTTTTCTCTCTCACTCCCCTGCTTCCGTTCCGTTCCTTCCTCCTCACTCTCTGCTCTCACCTTTGCATTTCTTTTTCTTTTTTTCCCTCAGAGGGATGGGTGATGGGTTGAACATGATTTCCAGAGGCAGAATATAACTGGCCTTTCAGACGGTGCAGCCCTCAGAGTCACTGAGACAGCTGTCTCTGGCAGATTGTACCTGAGCTGACTCCAGCACACATTAACAATGTACAAGCCTTTAGCTTTGTGTCTGTGTCTGTGTTTGGCGCTTTTAGCGGCTGAGGGAAAACGAGAAAAGGGAAGAAGAGAGAGACAGAGGAGCTCCAGGCGATTCTTATCCACTGAGGATGCACCTGAGTATGATAACCCTTTCCTTCCAGGTGAGCATTTTTTTTATTTGAGCCAAGAAATAATAAGAGAAGAAGATATGGTTTTCTCATATTGTGATTTTATATTTATATGTATTGTGCAGCTGTCAAAAAAAGAAGTTTTTGCTGTTTTAAAAAAGTGGTTACTGAAGCAAAAAAATGGGCGAAACAATATATATCTTTCATTTCTATCTATCTATCTATCTATCTATCTATCTATCTATCTATCTATCTATATATATTCTGTCAAACTAATTATGTGTGATTAATTGCATCCAAAATAAAATTTTATTTTTACATAATGTGTGTATATGTATATTTTAAACTTGAAGGAAACTGACATCATATGCTAAAAATAAATTGTATTTTTATTTTATATTTTTGAAATGAATTAATATTTGTAATATTTTAAATTAAATGTTATATTATGTTACATCTATATATTATATTGGGGTAACACTTTACAATAAAGTGTCATTTGTTGACATTAGCTAATGTATTAACTAACATGAACAAACAATGAACAATGCATTTATTACACTATTTATTAATCTTTGTTAATGTCAGTTAATGAAAATACAGTTTTGTATTTTAGCTCACAGTGCATTAACTAATGTTAACAAGCACAACTTGTGATTCTAATCATGTATAAGTAAATGCTGAAATTAACATTAACTAAGATTAATAAATGCTGTATAAGTATTGTTCATTCTTAGTTCATGTTTACTAATGTTGTTAACCAATGTTAACTAATGAACCTTATTGTAAAGTGTTACTATATTATATTATAGTCACTTATTATCTAATGCAGTGTCATTCTTGTGTTTTAAGTGTGGATCGAGGGTCCAATTACTTGTTGGAGCCACTGTGTGCTGAATTCTGAAATTTTGTGTGTGTGTGGATCCATGCCAGGGCGCAGCAGGCAGTGCTTGGTGAATGGGATTTCTCTGTTTGAGGGGGCTGTCTGGTCTCCAGAGCCTTGCAGTGTGTGCCAGTGTAAAGATGGAGCCGCAAGCTGCCGAACCGTCTCCTGCGCACCCAGAGGTTTGGGAACCACTAATTCTTCTCTTTTGATGAATGGAAAGCTCAAAAGAACAGCATTTAGATTAAAAATATTTCAAACAGAAATATCAGTTAGCATTATAAATGTCTTTACTGCCACTTTCAAACAGTTTAATGTGTTCTTGCTAAATAAATATATTAATGTAACCTTACTGACCCCGAACTTTTGAATAGATCTAGTGCGTGTTCCATTCTTACTGTTTTGATTGTTCTTTTGGGGTTTACGTTGAAATGGTAATTGGATTAGTGATTTGTAGTAAGAGCTATAGAGAACGGTGGGCATCCCTGTGGTGATGCAGGCTGGGAATTATGTAAAACATTGGCTCCTAGTGTGGTGCAATGCAGTGCTGGAAAGGTGCCATCAGGGAGTGGGATGCTTGGTGGTGGGTACTGATTTTCTGTTTGCCACACCATGTCTAGCTTCACCCACCCTGAAGTCTGTGGCCAGTAAGGCCAGTCCAACATCTGTGGGGAAAACAAGCTCGAAAAACAGACTGACAGGAAATGGAAAACCACCTGTGGTGACTGGGGTTCTGGAGGTGAAACCAAAGAACAAGTTGGTGATCACCCCGGCAAAAGAGGTATGTAGATGTGCATGAGAAAATGTAGTATACTTCTTATACTTCATACTGATTTTTCCCTCATTATTGCACTTCTTTTAATTTAGATGTGTATTTTTTGGTCCTAACTGGTTTAAGTCTTTTAGTCTGTCTATGCAGGTGCTCAGCTAGTTTACCTGGTTAGTCAGTCTTCTGCTGTTGCCAGATTAAACCATTTTACACTCTTAAAGGGATAGTTCACCCCAAAAATGAAAATCCTGTCATTAATTACTCACCCTCATGGCGTTCCAAACCCGTAAGACAAATGAGACAAATTGCATTGTGGTACTCTTGTGAATGTGCGTCAAAGACTGACACGGAAGAGAAGAAATTGTTGAAGTCGTTATTTTTGTTTTCTTTGCACACAAAAAGTATTCTTGTGACTTCATAAAATTCAGGAAGAACCACTGATGTCACATGGACTATTTTAACAATGTTCTTACTACCTTTCTGGGCCTTGAATGTGGTAGTTGCTTTGCCGTCTATGAGGGGTCAGAAAGCTTTTGGATTAGATTGAATCTTAATCTGTGTTCCAAAGATAATACAGAAGGTCTTACAGGTTTGCAATGACATGAGGGTGAGTAATTAATAACAAAATCTTCATTTATGTGTGAACTATTCCTTTAAAAGATAAACAGAGTGTTTGCAGCAAAGTCATAGAAGAAGCATTTTGGTTCCTCAAAAAACCTTTCAGTGCACAGTTCTTAAAAGAACCGTTTTTTTGTGTGTGTGAAGAAAAAATTATAATCATTTTATAATATCTTTTTGTGCAAAAGAAAGGGATGTTATGGTTCCTAATGGAACCATTAATGCCTAAAAAGAACCTTTATTTTAAGAGTGTAAAACCAGCAAACTAGACCAGCTAGAAATAGCAAACCACTTTAGGCTAGTTTTAAGCAGATTCTACCTGTTGTTAAACACTTATGTTTTTTATTTAGCCACCCTCAAATATCCCTAAGAAGCAAGTGAAGAAAAACCAGGAGGTGATTGTGAGTCTGGATCCTGGAAAGCCACCTAAGACCCCTGTAATACCCACAGGACCTCGGTTCATGAGACCAATGCATTTCGATCATGATGACCATGATGATGATGACTATCTAGAGGACGACAGCGACAGTGATGATGATGACGATGATAACCACAGCATTCCGGTGTTCAGATCTGCTGTTCGCCCTGTAGCAGTCGAAAGACGAGTGCTACCACCCACATTCAAACCGGCCATACCACGAGCACAGCCAGCCTTTGCTCTTCCTACAAGAAAAACTGTGATCCTGCCCACTGGAAGGCCACTGCCAGCCCCTAGTGGGCGACCAGTGGATCGAGGTTTTGGCCGTCCAATCATCAGCACCTCTGTTCACATGGAGTCTCTCCCAGCAGGCTGCCTGCTTTCAGAGTCTCTTATTGCTTGTGGAAACACTCGCCTTACCCAAATGCCCATCATCAAAGACGCAGGGGTCAGGAGTCTCTTTCTAGCAGGTGAGATGAGAGCAGTTCACCTTGCTCATAAGGACAAATTATACACTGTGAAATTCATTTGCATGTCTCTTTTTAAAATAAAAATATCTGAACATACTTATAATAAGTGTAAGATAATAAATGTATCTATTTTTGGCCCCACTTTATATTAGGTGGCCTTACCTACTATGTACTTACATGTAAATTAATCATTTGGTACCGTACACTTATTGTATATATACATGTTCTTACATTGTAGTTATATCTTTTTAAAATACATATATGTAATTACATCTGTAATTAATTTATGTAAATACATTTTTAATTACACTGTTGACCCATTCCTTACACCTTAACCCACCCTTTAACCTACCCATACCACCAAACCTGTCCCTAACCTTAACCTTATCCCACCTCAGTAGCAGCAAAAGTGTTTTGCAATACAATATAAACACAAGTACATTGTACTTATTTTGATGTAGGTACATAGTAGTTAAGACCACCTAATATAAAGTGTGAGCCTATTTTTTATAAAACATGCCTTGAATTGTGAATCGTGAAAGTGTATTTTCTTACCTCATTGGCATTTTTCTATTTATTTAGGCTAAATCTAATTCCTTACATACTGTATATACACTGCCATTCAGAAGTTTTGGGTGTGTCTTAGCTATTTTTAAGTTTGTTTTTTTTACCTAGTCAAATTCCACACAATTGCAGTTTGATTGAAATTATTTGGAATGGAAATGAAACATGATTTTTGAGAAATTTTTGAGAAGTTTTTGCAAATTAACTTTTTTAAAGAAATTAAATACAGCAATGATGCATTTAACTGATCAAAAGTGATAATAATAACTTTTAGATTGTTGCAAAACAATTATTTTATTAATTAATATATTTGAAAATATATTAGATATTGTAAATGTAAAAAAAAAAGAAGTTTTTTTTACTGTATTTTTTTTAATCAAATAAGTGATGATGAGCAAAAGAGACCTATTTCAAACAATAAGCATCTTACCAAGCCCAAACTTTGCAACAATATTGTATGTGTATATGTACATTCAATATTTGTGTAATACCAGCTTGATTGTGAGATGATTTTGTATCTTTTTAAAGTCTGGAAATAGGTGTCTTTGTTATTACAGTTCAACAGATGTTCTTGCTTGCTTTTACTGTAACATAATCTGACAGTGTCCAATTGAATATGATGATTTTCTGTATGGTAATGCAAAAGCTGGGAACTGCAACAGAGCTTACTGTGATCCAGAAACAGGTGAAATATTACTCTTGGTATTTTGCAGATAACAAAATCAGCAAGATCCCATCACATGCTCTGGCAGGTCTTCCCAACCTGGAGTGGCTCGACCTCAGCAAAAACAAGCTGGATGATTTCTCTTTGGGACCGGATGTGTTTCGGGTGAGAAAATGTCAAAGAAACCTTATTATATTAGCAGGCATACTGACACATAACACGTACTGTTTGTTTTCACATTCCATTTGGATCACTTAACAATCATTGTGATATTTCTTTAGACTCTAATAATGATTAGATCTGGAAAATAGAGACTGCTTTGTGATCTGTTATCTGTTGCAATGGTTAGTTATCAGGCCTTATGGTGCGGTACAGTGCAAGCTTGATATTTAGCAAGTAGATGACGTGTTTTCACAAGATGTCAGGTCTGACATCACCGAGACAATTCTCACCAGGATGCTGCAGTGAACATGGGAATTTTCAGTCAATAGATATTACCCCCTAAAAAGAAACACAATCATTATTTATCTTTTTTCTCACCCGTGTGTCATATCTACTGGGCGTCAAGCACAGGTTTTACAGGTGACACATATATGACACAGAGCAGAATAGTGATTTGTTTTCACATGTTCACTGTATCTCAGTGTTTACCTGAGCACGGTAGCATGATCAAGAAATGTCTGTTCCTCATGCCAGATGAACTCTGAATATCTGTGTTGTGTAACTTCTGCTTCTTTGACTTGCAGCAAGCTTTGAAATATTTCCAGTCTGGCTTTGACAGTGTCATGAGTATCTTCTCGGCCTGTTGCAGAACTTGACAAAGCTCAGGAGGCTGAACCTTGATGGAAACAACTTCACTAAAGTGCCGGCTCTCCCTCCCTCGCTGGTGGAGCTGAAGATCAACGATAATAAACTCAGTGGTCTCACTCCCCACAGCTTTCAGGGTAAACACAAGACCACAGTGTCTGCATGAACTCAATATTCAACACTCTGCTTCAGTAAAAGATTCATATTAGGAGTCAATCTGGGCATTTAAAAACTAACTTTTGTCTACTTGCCAGTCAGTCGTTTCTTAATCATCAGTGATCTTTCTCCAAGATTAAATCAATTTGATTAAATAAATGCAGGCTTTTGAACATTAGAGGTTTCTATCAAAAACATTTAATATTCTTAAGTGTAAATGTAACAACCGATACCTCTATTAACCTTCCAAATACCAGTAAAAAACAATAATAAACTAAGCATAAATTACATATTTTGTGTAATCTAATGTTATTTTTCTCAGGTCTGTCTCAGCTGCTGACACTGGAGTTGGAGGATAATTATTTCCACGATGGAAATGTCTCTCCTCTAGCCTTCAAACCTCTCAGGAGGTTGATTTACCTCAGGCTGGATGACAATAAGTTCAGGGCTATTCCCTCTGGTCTGCCTATTTCAGTGCAGGTCAGTTACATTTTGTGTCTCAAAGGTTGCAGTACATACTGTACACTACTATATACATTCCAAGTGATATAGTATTGGGTTGTTAATGCAGTACAGTATGGATTGTTGTTGATTTGTAACATTTTCAGGAGCTACACCTGTCTGACAACAAGATAGAGGTGGTCCATTCAGGGCTCCTTAACAAGACCATAAACCTGAGAATCCTGAACCTCAGCCATAACCGAATCCGAGAGGACCGCATTCATCCAAAAGCATGGATACACTTGCTGTGAGTTCAGAGTGCAGTTGTCTGCCTTTCTCTGCTGTTAGGTGCCATCTTGTGGACAGTTACTGTAATTATATGGTGAAGAAAGACAGTAGTTTTATGAACTCTAGGCTCCAAGTAAGACATGTTCCTGGATCAACATTACTGTCTTAAGTCTTAACCCAAGCCCTACCTCTAAACCTAACTCTACTTGTAATTTATTCCTAAAATTAGAGGGAAATGATAGCTGATTAACAAGGGTGTAGAAGCACCTAACTGTGATCGTATGCTTAAAACTAACATTTCCTGAAAAGTTAGGCCTCAATTCTGATTGATTGATCAACAAGGAAGTTGATCCAGGAACATGTTGTACTTTCAAGCCTAGCATATGATGACAAGCCTATAGTAAAATTCATTTGCATACATACTTTACAATGCTTCTAAGACATTTAAATAATCATTATTGATGTACAGAGTCATATTAGTGTACATTATAATTATATTTTATACAATTTGGATTTTTTTTATTTTTCATTGTCCCTCCCACATTAAAATACTATATGAACTACTATTCAAATTCTGGGGTCAGTAAGATTTTTTTATATGATTACACTCACCATGTCTGCATTTATTTAATCAAAAGTGCATAAAACATATTGTCAGTTTATTTTAAAATGTTATTTATTCCTTTATTATATCCTTAGTATTCCTTTTGATCAATGTCATGCATCCTTGTTAAATTAAATTATTTATTTATTTAAAAAAATATTGCTGACTGGCCCGGAAGGAACAAAAAAAAAAATTACTTAATATTCCAAATTGTAATAATGTAATAAAAAGACTGTCTTTATTTTATATATTTTTTATTTTTTCACAAAAATGTGTTACCAAAATTAGACCCCTGCTCTAAACTTTTAGTGTCTTCAAAATGTCTTTATCCACAGAAAACTGGAATATTTGGACCTATCCCACAACAAGCTGGTTCACGTTCCCTCTTTCCTGCCGGTTGGTCTGCGGCAGCTCATCTTGCATCACAACCAAATTGAGCGCATCCCTGGATATGTGTTTGGCCACCTGCGACCTGGTCTGGACTCCCTGCAGCTGTCATACAACCGTCTGCGTGAAGACGGGATAAACGAAGTGTCCTTCCTGGGCCTGTACAACTCACTGACTGAACTTCTATTGGACCATAACCAGCTCCGATCGATCCCACGAGGCATTCTACAGCTAAAGACCCTGCAGCACCTGAGACTGAACCACAACTACATCAGGTTAGTGAGTCTGTGAATCTGTCTGCCTATCTGTCTGTGGGTTTGTCTGTTTTAACCTGATCTTCTCCCTGTAGCTACGTCACTATGAACTCGTTGTGTGACACTACGGCCCGTGAGGACTCCTTGCTGCTGTCTGTTCACCTGGAGTACAACCTGATCGATCGCCGCCTCATTCCACCAACAGCCTTCTCCTGCATCAAAACCTACCAGAGCGTCCTTCTGCGACCCCAGAGATACGAAGAGCACCATGAATGAAATTGTTTTTTACTTTAAAGTGCATCTGAATTCAAAGCTAAGTGAAATGAAGATAGAGATGCAGCTCCCTTTTCACACCAGAGGCCTTTTATTTTGTGTGAGTTGTGGTTTAGTTGTTATGTTCTGACGTCTCTTCTCTGTCTCAATGGGATCACACATGCACATGCATTTTTTCTGCTTTACTGCAACTAAAACTACTGCCGACATTTGTTGTTTGACATTAGCATTGGCTGTGTTTATGCTTTAACAGATTTGTAGGGGGTTGTGCACACATTTACATGGTGCTAAATGTGCATATTTCCTGTTGCAGTTATATTTTTGTGTATGTCTGTTGTTGTCGTCACCATATCTAATGTCTGACTTGGTTTGTTGTATACCTGTAAGTCTGCAGTTTACAATCTCTTATAAAGCACACTTGTATGTGTAAGGATTTCTTTCTTTTTTAAAGTAGATATATGCAAAAGGTTTTTAATAGATAAGCTTTATACATTATTTATTTTTTGATTAAACTCCAATGCATCATATTTTTTATTTTAATACCATTTTAACAGTTTTCCGTAGCAACGGCTTTTATATTCAGTTTTGTGATACTGTGTGTTTACTGTGCTTTTGTATTCTCTTTGTCACACACTACAATAAAGTTGAGAGGTGACAATTAATCTGGTGTCAAATAGACTTTTTATTCAGCATGTTTTATCATTAATATTATAAGCACATGTCTGATGGAAACGATGTACTGGTGTCCTGATGTGTTTGTTGAAGGAGTTGATTAAATAGCGTATGTTCTGCGCGGGATGCGTCTGATTCTCTCATTAGTACACTAGGGGCCGTCAGTAAACGTAAATCCTGAAAAAAGGTAAAAAAATAAATAAATATATATATATATATATATATATATATATATATATGTATGATATAAAATAATTTTTACACATTTTATTTAATGAAATATAAATATATATATATATATATATCAAAGTTACAAATTAAAAGTTACATATACAGTTTAATGCTGAACTCTCACTTTTAACAAATGTGATTAACAAATGTTTGCTTTGTTACTTCAACAGTGTTCAATATAGGCCAATTGACAGCCTTACTTTCTTTGACTTTTTTGGCTTTTTTACACTAGTGGAGAAAAATATATGAGCAAACAGGTCATTTTCTGACTGGAAGTTTTTTGTCTTACAAGTTTGATATTGTTTTGTTTTAGCAGCAGACAGTGCTGAGTTGCACGTTCATCATTCTGTATTGTGACACTGTAGACTAGCACACTGGGCAGTGGCACTTTATGCTTGCTCTATTTCTGTCCTGCTTAAAGTGGTAACTCACTGCCACAAGTGCTTCTTTTTCTACTTCACAGCAGGCTTCTGTCCCAGATTTATTTTCTTTGGGCCTTCCCTACATTGATTCTCTGCTGATGTATATATTTCTGTGACTGCTCTTCATTTCCAGGGCGTGGGTCATATCCTAAACCATAAAGAAAAACTTCCTTATATTAAAAGAGCATGTCCCTAAGTAACATCAGTCTTAGTGGGAAAACCTGGAAGTCTGTGGTAACATGTATTCATATATCATACAGACACTTCTATGTAAATATACTGTACATCTCTCTCTCTCTCTCTCTCTCTCTGTCTGTGTCTGTCTGCCTATCTCTCTGTGTGTCTGTCTATTTTATCTATCTATCTACTTTGTCTGTCTGTGCCATTTCACAAAAACATGCAAATAGATAAAATTATGGATATGCATGGATACTTCATGTTCCATTAATAATATGTATCCTGGATGTTCAATAAGGGGAGATTTTACAATTAAATATCTTAAAAGTATAACAATAACTGTGTTAACTATAGTATTTTGGTGGAATTACCGGCCCACACACTCACACTGTCTAACTCTCCCTCTCTCTCTCTTGCTCTCTCTCTTCACCTAAAAAGAAAGAGAAAAACAGTGGGAGGGAAAGACAACTTCAGTGGGAATGTCTCAAATACACATTTTTTTCCCTCTTTTTGCAAGCTGTCCTGTGTTTTGAACTGCAGGTACTGTTCAGTGCTGTGTGACCGCTGGCAGCCGAGGACCTAACAGACAGTCATCCAAAACAATGATCAAACTATAAATTAGTTTGCCAGCAGAAACCTTAAAAAGAAGAAATAATCTCTAAATACATCTCACACATCAGGTAAGATGCTTTAATGCCGTTATTTATCTTTCTGATCTGTTCCCCAGTTTTGTGCACCTGATGAGTTTCCATGGTAACTTAATTCATCTGTTTCCGTTGAGACCAGTTCAGTTCTTTGAAAAGCTTACAAAGCTTATTTGAGCTCATAAAAAAGACTACCGCTTGAATTAGTTTTAAAATTCTTTAAAAATGTTGTTCTAGTTTTGTGCGTTACTCAGTCATCCACGTCACCTCTGTAATCTTGACAACATTCAGTAATGTAGTCTTTAATTAGCCCATCTCATCTCTTTAATATAAGATGTAATTCAGCTTTGCTTGACCATTTGGCATCATCTGGATATTGTACATCTTTTTATAAAGATTTAGAAATATTGACCTTATTTAAAAAAAAGAAAGAAAAGAAGAAGCTCAGAAGTAGGATGCAAACAATTTAAAACTGAGACAAAGCTAAAACAAGCATACAAGCTGAAAAAACATTTAATTCATTAGTACTCTTATTATACCATTAGTAGAATTGGTCTGGCAGTGGTAAAATCAAGCTGTGCGTGTCATAATTTTGTGTGCTTTTAAATGAGGTCTGTCAGTTTATTACATAACTTTATTGTCATATTTTAAGAGGATATGATTTTGGTACATTTGGTGCATGTATTTCGATGCATGAATCAGGGTGGCTTTCCAAAAAACTATCTGTTAAACTTGCCAGTAGTGTGGTTCTTCTGCCATTTTGTGGTAAAGGGTGTGGGAGTGAATTTAAAGAGAGAGAAAGAGCTCAGAGGCAGTTTAAAACCACACGCACAACACGTGGCACAAAAAAGAACTAGCTACTGAAGATCTGGATGGTCACAGAATCTAATAAATGTGGATCAGTGGGTCTGCATATGAATGATCTATTTTAGTATTTTTAGTATCATCTATTTAATCTATTTTAGTAGCAGTTATGCGACTGTAGTATTTATTCGTATTTTGAATATGCTCTTATAGTTATTTTCTGTTTTTGTAATTTTGTTATATGCATTTGTCATTTTTATTATTTTTTGTCTTAAAACTTAAATGGTTATTTTTATTTCAGCTTTAGTTTTTTATTTTATTTGAGAATCATTTTCAATTACTGAGATTTAAATGGTTTTACCTTTAGCTATATGCTAGATCTCCAAGTTTTAATAGAAGAAAAAAACACATTAATATCTCAAATGCTTCTCATATACAGCAGTGAGATTAAAAGGAAAATAAACAGAGATTTACCCTAATATTGTTCATGTCTCTCCTCACACAAATTCAGAAATTTAACAAACTGTACTTACATTTCCCAAAAAGCCGAAGTCTAAAAGTCAGTTTCAGTTTGAACTCTGATATTCTTCACTAAATTATCTGAGCTATGCAATCCACACATATTTTATAGCTTTATACTTTTGCTGTATGTCAACAATTTCCTAATTTATTTCCTTTTTTATATCTCCTACAAAACTGTAGACTAAACATCTGAGACTGTTGATACTTAAATCCCCTGAACTATGAAAGAGCAATTAAATTTTCCCCTAGGATGAAACTGCTATTAGTTAATAGTGAGTCAAGTCACATCTATAATTTATTTACATTAATTATGTACATCTGTCACATGTTTCTTCTGTGGAGACATATGATCAAATGCACCAAAAAAACATTAATAGCTAGATATTTTTGCACTCGGTTTTCATCTCCTACTGACGTTGCATCAGTGTAGCTTCAGCTGTAATTTATCTAGACAAAGGACACAAAAATACACCCAAATACACCCATTCTGGGAGAAAAAAACCTCACTGTAAATATAGCATGAAGACAGGTTACGAAAATACACATTTGCACACTTTGATGCATCTGACCCAAACAAGTCTTTCCCTGTCTCACTCAGGTTTTAGTTTAGTAACAATGAGATATTTTCCCTATTGTCGATGTGGAGAGCAGATTGGTTTATTGTGACTGTCAGAGAGGCGCTAGCATTCAAAGCTTAATGAGACCACAAAATGATAGATTTTTTTTTTTTTTTTTTACCAGAAACAGCTTTTGGATGCAAAGTAGCATTTATGGGTTTTTATAAAAGTGTGAAAAACAATTGTACTGCCATATTTTGAAAGCTTTCTTCTTCTGTTTTTCTCTCTTTTTCGCAGATTAAAAACGTAGCAGCCATGTTGTCAGTCTATGTGGCTTTTTTGTTTCTTTGCACTGCCCACCTGCCACTAGACTCTTCCGCCCTTCCCTTTGAGCAGAAAGGATTCTGGGACTTTGGCAAGGACATTGATGTGAAAGAGCTGATGATGATGATGAAGGACCAGGAAGAAGGGTCAGCTGTGGATCCATACCAACCGGAACATCCCACATGTCCATTTGGCTGTCGGTGCGACCTCAGAGTCGTACAGTGCTCAGATTTAGGTGGGCTTAAGATGATATGTGTTTGTAATGGTGTCTTGGAAGACAGACAAGATACTGTAATGATTGTTTAGTCTAAGAGGTTTGGCTCCTAGACCCAAATTTTATATTGGAGGATAACAGTGCCAAAATGGTTTACTGCACAAATGTAAAAAATGTCCTTAAAACTAAACTTTGAAACTTACCATGAATAGCACAGCCATAAAACATAAAAAATAAATAAAATGTATATGGCAAGCACAGAATATATAAACTACTATGTGCTGCTTGCAAGGTTTTTTTAAATACGAAATATACTAAATGTAGTATACTAATTACATTTTTTGAATTTGAATTTTATAAAAAAAAAATTATTTAATACAGTTTGTCATCATCCGAACAAGCTTGTGACCCATTTTTGGGCTGCAACTCACCATTTAGTAAGTATTGGTGTAAAGAGTGAAGTTAGGCTTGTGATTAGGATGGTTTGTGTTAAAGGATATCCCGTTTATATCACCCTTCTTATCCCAAAATTACTAGCCTGTGACATCAAGGAAAGATCAAAGGCCTGCCTATCATATTTCATTTTTAGAATGTGGTTCGAAGGAGTGTGGCATGAAACACAATGATTTGAATATGAGTTATGAGTTATAGGCCTATATATAAAACAAAATCAAATGTAAATCAAAGTTGTGGCTGAAAGTAGGGAAAGTGAGCAGGAAATTTTGGCTGGAGGCTAAACAGAAATGTCAGGTTTGAACATCCACATCAAAGGCCTGAATGAGATCAGGATCAAATTTAGCTTGAGAACGGATACCAATTCAGACACACCGCTAATCTGGCCCATCCACATCAGACAGCACATGTGGTGTGTGGTCGGTCACCTGAGAAGACAGACACTCTGGTTATTCTACTCGGTACAGCAAACGTGCCATAAACTATGATGTCGGTCACCAGGAATGATGGATTTAAAAGCAAATGGACAATTTCTTTGAATGCCAGGTACCACCCAAGCACAGCTTCCATCTTTCCAATCTCTCTTTTATAAAGTTCATATAATACAGCTTTTTTCTTCTTTTTTTCTCTCTCCACATTGTGTAATGTGCTACGTGGAGCCATGGTCATCTGGCTCCATCTTAATTATATGGGAAGCTTAGAAGGGAATGCTAGCACACAACAACAGAGCACAGCAAACACACAGAGTCCCGAAGCCCAGAGAATTACCAAACATTTCCGAAATTATAGCCCGATGAAAAGTTTACAAGTGAACTCGAAGACTCTGAAGTAAATACTGAAGAAACTGTTTCTTATGAACTGCCTTCCTGTTGTCTAAAGGCATCATAATGATTTTTATTTCCTTTTACTTTTTTGGTTCGACGGATTTAGCATCTGTTATTAAGGCTCTCTGGAATACTTGATTTTGATTGGTCAGTTCTGGCAGGCAGCGGATGGATATTTTTCTCATATTTGCCATCGCCCTTTTATGGCAACGCTGTATCAGTCTTTTAACTGTTTAGGTCGTGTGCTGTTTTAGCAAGTTGGAAACAAGTGAATGCTTTCTTTTTAAGGTTTTTACCGTCACGTGATGATGACTGACAATACCGGAGGCTCGCACTACAGTTATGCCTGTCATACCACACCGTAGACTTATGCCCCTGTTACATACATACATAGCTACATACATGTACATATATGGCAAGCCATTTTAGCTTAAAATATTCCTAGCGTTACTCGTGATATTTGCATTTTACTAGTAACAATTCATTTACAAAATCCAATCCAGTACAACTCAGATCAAAATCTAAAACATTTTTAACTAGTTACAATAAACAATTGCATTACATCTTGTTACATTTTGTTACATAAATTTTATCCATTGATGTGAGTAATGTGCACTAGAATGCAGACAAGCGGTGGAGAGCTTAGGCAGAAAAATAAGAGGGTTTGGTGATATCAAATGAAAAGAGAACTCGTTTCAAAATTAAAAATTATTATTATTTTTTTTTTAATTAAAGTTTTTGTTTCTTTGGAATACACAAACCAATAAATTTTTTAATTCAAGACCATGTGTATTACACCAAGTGTATTAACAGTAAATTGAGCTGAGTTTCCATTACCCTGGGAAATGATTTACCTCAGCAACAATGAAGCTTAAACAACATTTGATCCACAATATTGATTTTTTTCATATCTCATTTCTACCAATGTATCTGTTCTTGTTTGTTTTCCCAACAGGTTTAGGTTACGTGCCATATGATATTCCTAAAGACACACTGCTGTTGGACCTGCAGAGCAACAGGATCACAGAGATCAGGGAGGGAGACTTTAAAGGAATGACCAACCTCTATGTGAGACCTAACGCATCTTTATTTCATAATTTCTGTCATAATCGCATTTGCTCTCTTTTTATGAATGAATTTAGAAATGCAATATTTAGATTAATGTTAATAAAAGTTTGTACAGCATTCCCTCATAGTCCCTGTCCTGTTTCAGGCCCTGGTGTTGAGGTATAACCAGATCTCCAAAGTTCATCCCAAAGCATTCCTTCCTCTGAAGCGTTTGCAAAAATTATACATTTCACACAACCACCTGACATCCATCCCTAAAAACCTGCCTCCATCCCTTGTGGAGCTGCGTATTCATGACAATCACATCAAGAAGGTGCCAGCATATAGCTTTTTAGGCCTCCACAACATGCATGTCATTGGTAAGACTGTGTGTTTGATTCATGATGTCTAACAGGCCTTTGTCGGGTAAGATGCCATATTGAATTCATGGCAGATGAGGGATAGCGTTATTACAATAGCATACATTTGTATCACATAATTTCACAACTCATGTCTACCGAATTATTATTATTTAAAAAAAAAAAGCTGTACAAAAGCACAATCCATTGAACCCAATATGTACTTTTATCCCTCACAGCTTTATTTTCATTCCTGTCAAAAATGAAATATGGCACTACCCCGACTAAGGCCTATAGTTACTCACTGGGTTTATTTACAATATTCCCCGATAAAATTTGCTATATAAATAAAACTAAAGACTTGATTTGTGCCTCAAACACTGGTTGATATTGCAGAAATGGGTCGTAATCCACTTCAGAACAGTGGTTTTGAACCTGGAGCATTTATGGGCCTTACACTGAACTACTTGCGCATTTCTGAAGCCAAACTCACCGGCATTCCCAAAGGTAATATGATTGATGGTCAAAAACAAATATGAATTTAATTGACATAATTTCCTGCCAATCTCTCCGGCATGTTTTCATATTTTTAATTAGTAACACAGGATAGGAGTGTACTTGTGTTACAGAACACTAAATTCTTTTCTACATGGAATGTGTCCCATTCTTTTCTAAACACAATGTAACTCATTCTGTTCCAAATGGAATGTGTGTCATTCTTATCAGACCTTCCCAGTAGTCTCAATGAGCTTCATTTGGACAGTAATCAGATTCAGGCCATTGAGTTGGTGGATCTCAGCCAGTACATCCAACTGCAGAGGTAAACCCTACACATTCCTACTTATTTTGGTGTGAAAAATATATGTAAACAGACTGTATTTGCTTCTAAAGTGATATTAAATGAAACATTTCCCCTCAGTTGAACTTTTACATGGACATTAAAGTTTGCTTTGGGTGTCCTCTAGTGGCTAAAACTCCTCTGTCTCTGTGTTTAGGTTGGGACTCGGCAGTAACCAGATTCGCCATATTGAGCACGGTGCTTTATCTTACCTCACCGACCTGAGAGAGCTGCACCTTGACAACAACCGTCTGTCCAGTGTACCTGGCGGACTGCCTCATTTGAAATACCTGCAGGTGTGCTTATGTACATGATCCTACCAATTCTAGTTCATTTATACTAAATAAACTAAACCACACTTTCATTACAGGTTGTCTACCTCCATTCAAACAACATCACTAATGTTGGAGTGGATGACTTCTGCCCTACGGGTTTTGGAGTGAAGAGGGTGTTCTACAATGGCATCAGCCTCTTTGACAACCCAATCAGGTATTGGGAGGTGCAGCCCTCTACGTTCCGCTGTGTCAGTGACCAAATGGCTGTACAGTTTGGCAACCACAAGAAATAAAAAAAATATGCACAAAACCAATCCAGGAGGAGAACAAGAGGAAACCGCCCATAATTTGTTTAAATCAAGATATTGGAGTGAAGAAGATGAATAAACATTTTCATGGAGGCGTAATTCAGAAGATACATGGACTCCATTTAACCGGAAGTCAAAGTCCAAACGGTCTATTTAAAACTGAATATTGATGTGTGTAATTCCCTGCTGACTTTAATGAATATATACTCCACAAAATGCATTTCTGTTTAATTTAGTTGACATACAGCATTGACGATTCCTTGAGATGTCTATCAATAGCTTCATTTGCTTAGTTTCCATGGGTTGCATCTTTAAATAATGAGATAAATTCACAGTTTGTCATTCTGGACGGCTGATTGTCACTCATTCATCATGGTAATTATTACTGTAATAAAGTGGATTGTGTTGTGAATGTTTATCATGCCATCACAAGACAGCCAACATTAAAGGTGACAGGTTATTTATTTCTAACTTTAAAGTCAAGATCCTAAATGCATTCAGTGGAATTAATAATAACCTTCCAGAGGACGGTGGCAGCCAGGAGATGTAAAGGTGGAGTAACTTACCTACCGAAAAGAACGTCTTCAGGTTCTCAAACAAGTCCTTCTGCTGGTTGCGTGACCACGCCTACAAGGCTTGGCAGAGTAATTGAAATCCTTTTGCGTGTAGTTTCTGCTCTTAACGACTAAACAACACGAGAGATGGAATACAGAGAACAGGTAAGTTTACAAATATTTACAGAATTAATGCGTGTGAAAGAAATGAATATTTCAACACCAGTTAATTATTTCATGTCAAGTTAAACGGTTGGAAGTTAAGACTGCAAATTCGAACGAGGTTCTATTAGAAATATCTCATAATTTTATTACTAGTTTATTAGAATAGCGTTTAATAATATGCCTTAAGGATTTGCTATCAACTGCGAATCAATATTTTCTAGAAAAGTGATTATAAATCGGTTATAAGTAACGTCCTTAAAGAATGCAGCCGTCATATGTTGTCAAACTTGTTTTAAACCTGTAACAGCTGTAAGCAGGTGTAATCTTGACAGACTAAAACTATCACGCGCAGGTTGAGCAGGTTATATCCACCGCGCAGTTCGGAGATTTGATCGAGTTCTCGTATCCTGTTGGCTACTCACACTGGGGCGTGTATGACGGAGATGGATACGTCGTTCACTTTGCTGTTGCCGGTAAGCACGAGAACGTTCACTTTGGTATAAATACTAACTCTGTAACGCTATGATCATGCTATACTACACAATATAGCACACAAGTCAGATAACAGCTTACCCCAATATGAGGGCATACTGCCATAAAATGTCAACATCTTAACTTTTTTTGTTTGCTTGTTTTGTTTTTATTAAGAAATATTACATGCTTTGTCACAAGTGTAAAAAAAAATTGAAAATACAGTTGCGTTGTGTGTCTCACAATCTGTCTCATTCCAAATTTCCTCTTTCCAGATGAATCTCAGGTGATGAGTAAGTTTCGTAATTGCCTGCAGGCTATCTTCCCAGTTTGTGGTGATCTTTTGCTTGGAGAAACTAAGATACGGCGTCAGCTTCTGTCTGAAGTTAATGTGCCAAAAGGGGCTGGTGTTTCAGTGAGCAATAACCAGCACGCTCTCGAGCCTTCACCTGAAGATGAAATTAGAAAACGACGAGATGCTTTACTGGACAAAGAGTTTACTTACAAACTCTTCTCACACAATTGTGAGCACTTTGCCACATTTGTACGCTCCGGAAAAGCTATGTGCAATCAGGTGAGTTCATGAATCAGGTATAAATTAACAGTAAAGACATTCGGTGCTCTGTACATTTTACTTAGACTAATCTGGCATGATGTTGATTCCTTTCTTTTAACAGATTCCAGGGAAGCCCAAAAACAAGGAATGTGTTGAATCTACAGAATTATTTAGCTGCCTTGTGCCATCGAGTTAACCTACTGAATAGCAAGAATGACAGATTACCATGAGAATAATATATTATGTTTGATTAAGGATATTTAACATTAAACCAGATTCCTGTTTGGTGTCATGGAAAAGGGTTCTTTACACTTTGCCTCCTAGCCTTGTCAAGCTGGTCTGTTTGCTGGTTTCAAAAGAATTTGGGTTATGCACGAAGACCGTACACCAGCTAAAACCTATGCCAGCTTATTCCTGCTTTTTTCAGCAGAAATGTAGTCAAAATGCACATTGAGTGTTTAGTGAAGGTGTTCAGATGTTTCTGACTGTCCTTTTTACATTTCTAACTAATATGGCACATACTGTTACTACTATTACCAGTTTACACCACAGTTACAAAAACACCATGAAATTGCTTGACAAGTGTTTTCCTGTGCTAATAATGCATAATGCATCCCAAAGTATGAGAGCTCATCTTTTTAAATAGCCAAACATCCAGCAAACACAGAACATTCCCCTGTTGGCATATGGTTACAGTTATTTATTTTATTGTTTAATTTTTATTTAATTGTATGTTTTTAATGTTCAAAGAACATTTGATGTTCTCTGTAGGTTAAAAAAAAAAAACATTTGTTGTAACCAAAAATATGTTATTTGCTACTTTTTAATAAACTGCAGGTGACTGTTTTACCAGAATGGACCGTAAGCTTTAAGTATTTCTGCTAAAAGTGAATTTTCTGTGTGACAAAAAAACAAAAACAAAAAATCTATTCTGATTTTATTGACTTCAATATGGGGAGAAAGAAATTAAACAAAATGATCAAGATTATAAAAGCTTATACAAGGGTTTAAATCAACCCATTTTTATTTAGCTTTTTACATTAGCTAATTGTATTTTGGATAAAACTGTGGTTACATTGGATGATATCATTAAAAAAAACCTTTTATCAAAAGCCCAGGACCTGATGGTTTGCCTTTGGAGTTTTACAGAGTGTTTTGGGAAGATTTAAAAGATTTCATTTTAAATGTGTTTAATGAATGTAGTGTAAATGGGGTTCTTACTGAATCAATGAAACAGGGAGTAATTACATTACTTCCAAAACTTAATAAAGATATTTTGCATTTAGATAACTGGCGCCCAGTCACGCTGCTTAACTCGGATTACAAATTATTAGCATCCCTTTAATGCCAATAGATTAAAGCCATGTTTGGAGGTATTCATATCTATAACCCAGTATGGATTTATGAAGGGGAGAAATATCTCAAACAATATCAAACTGGTGTTAGACCTTTTAGATTATTCCGATTTTAACTTTTGATACCGTTGAGCATAGCTTCATTTATCAGACTTTAAATTATTTTGGTTTTGGCCCAACCTTTAAAAAGATGATGCATACATTTTAAAATAATATTTCAAGCAGTGTTTCTTTATCTGGCGGTACAAATTCTCATTTTATTCTCTAAAGAGGAATTAGACAGGGATGCTCTATTTCCCCATTTTTATTTTTATTAGTAGCAGAAACTTTAAATCTTCACACTGTACATTGTTCCCAAATTAAAGGTATTGAGTTGGAAGACTTTACTTTAACTATTACTCAACTTGCCGATGACACTTGTTTATTTCTGAAAAATATAGATCAGGTCCCTGTTATTTTGGAGGCTCTTAAATTGTTTTCTTATGCCTCTGATGCTTATCAGTCAATCATTTTAAAAGTGAAATTGTGCCAGTAAATCATTTAGATGACTCCTATATATCGGGGATACAGGTTAAACAGGTAGTTAGATAGTTAGTAAATCAGCCTCAGAGAGAATTACAGAACATTTTTCACAAAGATGGCAAAAGTCAAGAAACTGCTGGCTTCAAAGAAATGTATCTATTCATGGTCGAGTGTTGATTTCTAAGGCTGAAGGAATCTCTAGACTTGTATACCCAGCATTATCCCTTTATATAGACTCTAAAATGTGTTCTGCAATTGACAAAACTTTATTTAAATTCATCTGGAGGGGAAAGACAGGGTGTGTTAAAAAAAAAACAATAATTAGGAGTGTGTCAGAAGGAGGAGTAAATGCTTTGGATTTTAATACTATTAACAATGTCTTTAAAGCATTGTCTTTGTGAGAATAGTTTTCCATGGTTCTCTATACCCAATGTTATGTTTTAAAAAAGTGGTGGTCTTTATTTTCTACTTGCCTGTGATTTTAAATACACTACGCTCCCCATTAAGTTGTCTAATTTTCACAAAAAATCTTTGGATGCATGGAAATTAGTCTATAAACACAACTTCTCTCCCCATTCATGTGTTATTTGGAACAGACAATATATATTATTCAAAAACAAGTCCATTTTCTGGAGTGACTGGTTAATTTTTGTTACAGATTTATTAAAATCATTCAGGAGATCTTTATAATTACTCCGATTTTTATTAATAATA
>JAUCMR010000160.1:5753019-5783567 GCA_032357425.1 Enteromius argenteus | reverse complement strand
AAAATGGATTATCCCTCGATTTTAATTCAGAATCCGTGGTCAGATATGAATAAATATGTAATTCCTAATAAAGTCAAAGAAACTCATTTTAAAACAGTGACTTTATTAGTAAGTTTAAAGAAGGGTTGTGCTGTTTTTGTAAAGAAGAAACAGACACCATTTCTCATTTATTTTACAGTTGCAATCATACAAAACTATTTGCTATTTGCAAAAGCTAAATGTATGTTAACTGTACCAAATGGTAGACTATTTTCCATTGATTTAAAAATGTTTTATTATTCTTTAACTTCAATACAAAACAATCGTAAAGACATCTCAATTTTTAAAGAGGATACTTGATGTATTAAAAACGTAAATAATCTGTGAGAAATGTAAAAGAAAAACTGGACTTTATTATTGTCAAGATTTAGTATTTTTTTTTAAAAGACAGTGGTTACCATGGTGATTTTTGCAGATAGTAAAGGGCCAATGCAGTGTTGTGGGGGGTTTTATCCGTAAAATAAATATTTATATTCTATACAAATACCTATTGTGATTTTTCTTGTACATTTATTCTTAACCGCAAAAAAGCCTTTTTACACACCACTAGAGTTTATTGTTATTTCTGTGAAGACGAAACGTTTCCTACATTCCCCGGATGTTGCCCCACGCTTGTTCATGTCCCGGATGTACCTACATTTTAGTAGAGGAACAAAAAATGGGCTCATTACCAAGCTTCACCAAACCGTTTAAATTATGCCCACACACGATTATTGTACATGTATGAGGACCAGGCCGCAGTTCTGAGCAGAGTCCACGTCCATAGTCTCCGTGTCTGTAAAGTGATTCATGAAATCGAAGAGGTAAGACAGTTGTGTACATTCAGTGTTGCTACACGCTGTTGACGTTAGCAAGCCAACAGTCAGTTGCTAAGCGAAGTTTATATCAAAAACAAATAACGTTTAAGTTTCTGTAGGAATATAGAAGCATTAGTGGGGATCGCAATAAAATATTGACATTAAATTATATGTTTTCTTAAAAGATTACGGCGTTCTTCAGCCACTCCTTGTGTATGCTAAGCATCAGGCTAACACACAGCTGTCCAGATAGATTTCAGGAGATTGGTGATGTCTAACTGCTTATTCATTAGTCGTTTCTAGTCTTTAAACTTCTATATGAAAAGTACATATGTTAGTGTTTTTAAAGCCATGATATGCGAGTCAGATGATTGATGCATTCGGCTATTTTGATATTCTCTCTCTTAAACCTGTTAGATGTTAATTAGTAGTAGGCTAACCAGGTCAGTAACTCCACTGTTCCTCTACCTAAATATTTTATTTACCATTATTTATTAATTTATTAGATCAAAACTGAACAATACAAGTTTTCTATAGTAGTTAAACTCAGATAGGTTCTTAAATTGAAGCGCTCATATATTTAATCTGATATCAGAATATATAATAGGTATGATTTTAAATGTAGGTGTTATATTAGTTTGATTTTATGTTTAGATGTATTATTATATGTATAGATATATATAGATATAAATAAAAGTTAAATGTTTTTAAAAAGTATATGTAATATTTGAGTATATAATCTTTAAACTTTAAATGGTGATGTGGTATCAGAATACTTATGATCTATGATTGTATTTGGTTGTGATACCAGAATTTGTATATGTTAAGTTTATATTAGAATATGTAATATTTGATTTATACAAATGTGAAATTACAATATATAATATTTATGGTTTCTAATGAGAAATTAGAATATGTAATCTGTCTCTTCATATGTAGATGTGAAATCAGAATACATAATGTGTATGGTTTTATCTGTAGTTATGTGAAAACATGACATGCATGGTTTTGATTGAGCAATTTCAGCTCTGACATTAAGTCTAAGAAACAGTTGAGCAATAGATCTGTTTAAAAAGCAGTGTAAAATTAACACAGGTCATGTGATAATGTTGGGCAATATAGTATTCAATATGTTATACGCATCTATAATACTGTGGTGTTGTCAGTGACCTAATGTTTGAACATTAATTTTATTGTCTTCTAGAGTGAAGTTGGAGGTGAGAGTTGCGGGCCGAGTGTGTTGACACAGTTGGAGCTGCTTCACACCGCTGACAGGGCCTTCCGCCATCCCCCGTCATCCGCCTAGCGAAGAGTGATGACCTCACAGCAGCATGGGAATGCCAACCCTGCCCTCCTCTTGCCACAGAACTCTTCATCAAGTCAGGGCAGGCAACACATTTCTCGTTCCCCGATAGACTCATATTCCCGCTCCGGGCTTTCCTCTCCTCGGAGAGGCTGGGTTGCAGCGTCCTCATCCGCAACAGCTCATGGTAACTCTCTTGCGCTCTCTCTAAGCCGATTGGCTCCGGCGTCCTGCAGTAATTCCTCCTCGTCTTGGAGGCCTGCGTCCGGCCGGGTGGAGCCGTGGCCGGAGGAGGCTGTGGATGACGCGTATGGGCTTTACTCTCTTCACCGCATGTTTGATA
The DNA here is from genome assembly GCA_032357425.1 of Enteromius argenteus. Classification (NCBI taxonomy): domain Eukaryota; kingdom Metazoa; phylum Chordata; class Actinopteri; order Cypriniformes; family Cyprinidae; genus Enteromius; species Enteromius argenteus. The sequence continues at coordinate 5,781,085 of JAUCMR010000160.1, read as the reverse complement.
TCGTGGGTGCGCAGCTGACGCACCGAGACGTACGTGTGTTGTCCTTCCTTTTTGTGGACGTTATTGACGAGTACGAGAGAGGAGGGATACGGAGCGGGCGGGATTTCCTGCTCGCGCTGGAGCGCCAGGGGCGATGTGACGAGACTAACTTCCGGCATGTTCTTCAGCTGCTCCGCATCATCACTCGCCATGACCTGCTGCCGTACGTCACGTTGCGCAAGAGACAGACAGGTTTGTGATCTTGTCAGTTTCACTTTTGAGAAGTGATTATTATGTACGGCGAAGCTACAGTTTCATCACTCTGCTATGTGTTTTTGTCAAGGTGCACATGTAACGTGTTGCAAATTATTTTGCAGTGTGCCCAGATCCAGTGGATAAATACCTGGAGGAGACGTCAGTCCGTTATGTTTCTCCCAGAGGAGCCGGAGAAGCTCAGCAGGGAACTCCTCACAGAAGAACAGGTGTGTACTGCGTGGCTACTTTAGACATTGGTGCCATAAACATTTTGGTTTTGTGGTGGTGTTTTTTTTTTTACCCCGAAATACCACCATTTGTCACTCTGTAAACTTTAGAAAGGTCGTTGACACTTTATTTTAAGGAACAAATCTCATTAACTACCTGTATATTAGCATGCATTTTTCTAGCATATTCGCTCTTTATTAGTACTTATAAACCACATATTAATGCCTTATTCTGCATGACCATATTTCAGATCCCTTAATCCTACCACATACCTAAATTTAACCACCTTACTAACTTTTATAAGCAGTAAATTAGGAGTATGTTTAGGGAAAACTCTTAATTAACAGTGAATATGTGTTCCCTATTCTAAAGTCTTATCAAACGGTCTAATTACTTGATTAGCCAATCAGACCTTTTGATGCGCTATTCTGTTTAAAGAGGCGTGTCTAATTCAGTGACTAAAGTCCTCCTGAAATGTTCATAGTTCTGAGTAGGGAAGTTATAATTTATGAAATCAGGTGTTTATGTTGCTTTGGTTTATCGCAAGATTGCTATGTACCTTTTCTTAAAAAAAAATAAACAGACAAGATCTTTAACTTAGGCTGATCATACATGCCCATTTTCCTTAGACACGTCCTGGACAGGATTTATAAATAGGCTAAAATATCCAGGTTTTGTCTTTGTTTTACTGTTTTCATTTTTGCTGACGGTGTTGACCATTAACATATTCGACCAATCGTGGCGCAAGAAAAGGTAGGATCTACACAGAACTCTCAAAGCGATGCAAATACTTTGTCACATACACCATTCGGTCCACACAGCACAAACAAAGCCAAACCTGAATATTTCAGGCAATATAGAAATCCTGGAAAATGGACATGTGGTCACCATGTTTTAACATAATTCTGAATAAAGAATGTATATCAGTTTTGTTTTTGCTTTGTTTTTCTTTAATTGATGAAAGAAAACGCTTGCAAAACTTAATTTCAACAAAATTACGGTTATGAACACTGTTTTGCGTAGTTAGTAAGTGAACTACAGCTCTGTGTATTAAGCCCTAGTAGAAATGCTTGTACTACAAGCAAGACAGGTATTGTGGTAGTGATTTTAACAATGTTCTGTTTCTCAGGACCCCAGCCATTGATCTGCTGTCCTCCATCAGGACCCCAGGTATGCCCACCCCGTGCTAAACCCACTCCACCCCCTCCGAGCAGGAAAAGGAAGAGATCTCACACAACAGCTGACTGCAGAGAAAAACAGACCTGTGGTAAGACAACAAATCTGCTAAAGAACTTGCCATTATTCTCCTTAGATGTGCCATTTGAGCAAATGACCATTAACAAGCAATACTCCTCAAATTGGTGTTCTTTGTAGATGGACATAAAGCCTTTTTTTTTTTAACCTCCTTCCTTGTCTGGCAGACATACGACTGAGGGTGCGTGCGGAGTACTGTCAGCACGAGTCGGCTCTACAAGGAAACGTTTTCTCCAACAAGCAGGAGGCGCTGGAGAGGCAGTTTGAGAGGTTCAACCAGGCCAACACCATCCTCAAATCCCGTGACCTGGGTTCCATCATATGTGACATCAAGTTCTCAGAGCTGACCTACCTGGACGCCTTCTGGCGGGACTACATCAACGGCTCACTATTGGAAGCCCTGAAGGGCGTTTTCATCACGGACTCTCTGAAGCAGGCTGTGGGCCACGAGGCCATTAAGCTCCTGGTAAACGTGGATGAGGAAGACTACCAAGCTGGCAGAAGGAAGCTGTTGAGGAACCTGGTGGCAGGTGGTGCTGGTGCAGGGACGGGGACAAGGGAGGGTCCCTTGTCCTAGTGTTGGGATTGACTCGGTAAGTGGAGGAAATTCAGAGAGACCCTGATGAGAGATTGGACACTAATAAGAAGGTATAGCTACAAGGGGTAGAGGGAAAGAAGAGTGAGGAATGTAAACGGAGAGAAAGTGACTCTTAAAAGAAAGATACCATACAAGAGGCCGGGATTTGCATCTTTAGCAAATGTGGATGGAAAGAGGCGGTAAAAGTGTTCTGGAAAGTTACGTTATTTCTGTTTTATTTTGAGTATCTCAAGTTGTGGAAATAAAAGATGAAGGGGGAAGCATCGGACAAAGAAGGCATTTAGTTTCTTTTGTCTTTATTCCTGCGTAATTGACACTAATGCTTTTGTTTTTAGGGCTGTGTGAATTAGTTTTTTTCTTTTTTGTGCTACATTTCCATTTAAGTCTTGTTGCACAACCAATTGCTCTTAGTAAAAGTCTCTTGGTTAAATGAAACGTGTTTGCCTCAAACTTTAACAAAGAGGACAGGTTGCATAAGGTTTGATTGACTGATTTGCCTTGAAAAACGTCACATTGCTTCTTTTCATTTTGGAATAATTCCCCTGTCAATGTTGTTTAGCCATCCATGTTTATTTGGGGTTTTTTTTGGATGTGAACGTGCATAAGCAGAATCTTAACACAAAATCTTCATTGCACACTGCAACACTGCACTGCTTTGAAATTGTGACTACTTTATAGAGAACACATTCTCCATTTGTTTCATCACTGAAATTGTTGCACAATTGGGTTGGTTTCAGCAAATTCACAAAGAAGATTCTGAAGCATGGAGAATTGGTTTTCAGAATGGGTTATGATATGCTTTGTTGCAGTTTGTGTTTTCATGCATGTCCCTGTAATTTTCTTTTTCTTTTGGTTATAGAAAAAAAACTAGTAACGGTGGCAAATGTTCACTCTTGTTTTTGCAACTTAATATGTGCTCTTTGTCCCGAATTTTGCAAAAAGATTAAGACGTTTGGGCTCTCTAGACCTATTAATATCCATGTTTGGACCAACTTAGCTCTGAAATTAATCTTCATTGTTTGTTATTGGTTGAATTTCTGGGCAGAGCGTCAGTGGTATAGAACAGAGGTATGCCTTTGTAAAGTTCAAATGCATGTGACGGCAATATTTGATTAAGGCTTTGTATTTTCACAAAGGTACGAAATGGCTACTTTTGTTAAAAAAAAAAATGATTAGGTAGTTCTGAGAGTCCTAGTAACAAAAAAAAAAAAGATTTTTACTTTTATGGCTAGTTTGAAATGTGATCTCACAATGCAGCACACGTGACAGAAGCTGAAGCTTTTTCTTGTCTCATGAATTTGTGGTGCTCCTTAAATAGCAGTTTTAATGTGCTATATTTAAAATTTCCTCTCGTTTGAATTCATGCAAATGTGTCCTGAGAAACGGCCTCTGCCAGGGTTTATATGTTGAAAATATCTGCTGTAACCGCTGTCCAACAAGTCTTGAAAGATGACACAAAATGTGCCAACCTGAAGCGCAACCTGTTTTTTAACATGACTGAAGGGAAAGAAAAATGCCTGAGCAACATGCAATTGCAGGAAGATGTGTAATTTGACTGACTTGAGATGTTTTTGCTATACTTTTAAAATACCAAAGCTGTTCCCAGACATTCATTCTCTCTTTAATCTCTCTCTCTCTTTCTCTTATTCATTCTCTTCTCCATCTGTTAAGATATAAACTGTTGAAATATGGAAAGAAAGTTGGTGACTTGTGGGATGAGTGGAACAGATGTTTAGAAAAGTTAGCTGTGGATCAATTACTGCTATTATTATTATTATTATTATTATTATTACTACAGAAGGAAGAAAAGCATTTTGTAATGTTTTCCTAATGGAACTAAACAAAGTTACAGACTGGTATCTATTATATAGGTTACATGTTCTATTGATTGTGTTCAAGTGTTTGTCTTTATATCTTGCATGTATATGACATTGATCCCCTTAAATATCACACAGTGAAAACTGAGCTGTGGTCTGTAGATTTGAGATATCTAGACATTTCTAACCTTTTTATACTTTGTTTTTCATAGAGAAAGAAATGGGATTGCTACTTTTTGGAGAGGTGAGATGAGTATTCTCAAAGTGACACAGTAGAACAGATGAAGACGGAGCACTTTATTTTTTACTCTCTCTCAAGTATTTCACCTATTGTAACCATATATAGTAATACACCATTCCAAAATGTAGGAGACATTCGGCATCATCGGCCATCTGTCACATTATGACTCTGATTTTTGAATAATTTTATTTTGGTTGACCATGCCGGTGGTTGTGTTAAGTGAAATATTTACGTGCAAAATAGACAGCTGGTTCATTCAATGTCTGTACAAATCAATAAAACAAACTGAAAAATACAAACTGCTGCAGTTCCTTTTTTTAAAAAAAAACAAAACAAAAAAACCCAAAAATATCTTGTTAGCAACACATTACTTGTTCAGGGTTAGGGTTAGAAATGTCAAGTTAGCCATTCATATATTAATTTTCCCAAAAACTGTAAACGCTGGCTCTGTGGCGTTTTCAAAACATTGCCCTGTTTGTATGAACTGCCTAGTTACCTAGTAACATTCTCAACCAAAAGTTGAGAAGATTAACTATTTTTTCAAGCCATGGCAGATAGAGGGACCTTTAGGGAAAGTAGTTTAGAAACTGCAATCCTATAGAAATATACAATGTGATATCACCTCAAAGTTATCCAATAACATTCATATTCATCTCCATGGTGTTGCTTATGCTGCCTGGTTTTGAGCCAATCATTTAAATCTAAATGGTGTTTGATCACTATGAACAAAATTTTGACTGATGGCACCAAAACAATGTCCATGGTCCCAAACATTTATAAAAGGTCTACTTTAATATATCTGTATATTTGCGATGTTGCTTGTCAAATTATGAAGTATTATTATTATTATTATTCTTTTTTTTTTACCAGATGAAGTAGTTAGAGCATCTACCAGCAGGAGTTAACAGGACCATGCTAATTAACAAAACCTTTCCACATTGGAAGTGGTGCATTGAGCACCATAAAGATATCAGCCTTTAGCTTAAAAAAGAAAAAAAAATAGTGTCACCAAATACATGACTTCACTCTTTTTTGGATTTTCTTTTCTTGACAAAAACTTTAAACAATGCCATGATCATCAAGACCAAGAGCAGACAGATTGCTGTAAACAAACTCATTATTAGCATTAACACATCTATGCAGTAGTAGGAATACCAAGGAAGCTTGTATGACTCTGTGCGTAAGTGCGCCGCCCCCTTATGCCTCATGGCAAACTCCAGCCAAAAGATAGCACTGTCCATTGGCTTGAGCGGACTGTCACGATGCAGGCTTGACATTCTACGCATGTTCTTCTGGTAGGGTTGATTTTCATCCAGGATGTCCCTTAGGGCTTGTTCAAGTGTAGCTACATCCAGGGCTGCGACTTCAAGCATTTTTGCCACTCCTCTGGCTTCCAGGCGAATCATGTTGTCAAACTGGTCGAAGATGAGTGGAAGCCCAAGCATCGGAATGCCGTGGTAAATAGCCTCGTAGATTCCATTCGTTCCTCCGTGCGTGACGAAAGCTTTAGTTTTAGGATGGCCTAAGAGGTCGTTTTGAGGCAGCCAGTCCACTATCAGTGTATTGTTCCCCAACGTTGATGGCTTTTCCCCTACGTGCCTCCAAATCACCTTCTGTGGTAAGCGAGCAAAAGCGGAGGCGACGACTTCGGATATGTCAGGAACTAGACTTCCAAGCAGAGTACCCAAAGACATGATCACCACCCCGTGCTCTCCAGAACTCTCGACAAACTTCTCCAATTCATCTGGTAGAGGTTTGGATGGATTGCACTGGAAGCCTCCAATGTAGACCACATTGGGCATAGTAGGACGAGGGAACTCGAATACAAAATCGACTCTCATGAGCCACAGATCCGCTCCTTGGATCAGAGAGTACACATTGGTGTTTGGGTCTATGTGTTCGCTGATAACTCCTTGATAAAGAGGCCTTGTGAGCAAGTGGTCTATATATTGGCCGATTCCATAGTGCAAGAAATTTTTCATTTTACTTGCAAAGCTCATTTTATCTGTCACCCTGGATCCGATAGTCGGGATGTAAGAAAGCGGTGAGGGTGCAATTGCAAAGTGCCCTTCTGCGTTTGTTATCCATCGTACATTGTACACCATTGGTAGAACCAAGTACGTGCCCAATATGACCCCTCCTGCAAAACCAGGATCAGTCAGCATCAAATCATATTTAGACTCTTTGAGTGTTTTAACAAGCTTTTTATCCTCTAGAATGGTCCTCACCATCTCGGCAGAAGACTTGTGAGACTCTTCTAAAAGACTAATTACTTCTTTCTGCAGGGCTATGAATGACCATACAGATCCTTCCCCTCTTTGAATGTCAATGTTTCTCTTAAGAAAGGACGCCATGTACTCTGGGTCCTCCAGGCTGGAGAGATGATCGACACGGATGGTGATGGATGTATAGTGTGCGGTCTTTTCTGGGATGTACCAGCTGTTGGCAGAACGGACAACTGTCAGTTTGTGACCTCGCTGATGAAGCTCTCGTAGCAAAATGTCCATGTTAAGCCAGTGGCTTCCATCCACTGGATACACCAGGATCTTCCCAGCCAGGGATAGTGGTGGCACACTCCAAAGGAAGGCAACTAGGATAATGATTTGGGGATGCGGCAACATTGTCTGAAAATACATGTTTTAGATTAGTCAGTCATAATCAAAATTTGGCCAACTAAAAAAAGTGTGCTTATAAACTAGATACCATTGTAGGTTCAGTGTTGTGTTGACCTCTTGAACTGGGAAAAGTATTCAATACTGTATATAAAATGTTACTCAAAATCAAGTTAATTTGCTATTTTGTAAGCCATAATAAATGGACCTGATTAGTGTGATTACAGAAAGAAGGCAGTATAGTATAGTATGTTTTTGATAATATTGTATTGATATTATTTTTTTCTCTCATCTGTCATTTGCAGGGGGTGCCCCCTTTAGCCTATCTGAAAAAATCCTTGCACATTGACCTGGCACTACTACACAATCTCAGTACAATTTTAAGAGTTCACAGTGGGAACGAGGGAAGGTACTAAAGTACACCGATCATGTAACTAACACAAATATATGTCCCTGACATGTATGCTAAATAGATGTTATGTAAAGGCTATTCATCTGAGATTACACTTTTGCATACCAATGACTTGAGCATCAAAACTTGTGTTCTGGTTAAAAATTGCACAGTGGAAGCATCTTTTCACAAATGTGTTTACATCTGTGTTTAAAACTGTGTAACTTATTGAAGAAAAAAATTACTACAAGTGTGCATTGTTCTGAATGGCACCGTGCAATAGTCTCTGTTCTCTATTTGGATTAATATAATCATTTTATTTTATTAAAATGTATTATTACCTGTAATGCAGATTACGTAACCAGATTCAAATTGGATTAATTTACATTTTAAAATACTGTCAGACAACAAAAATAAGACAACAGTTATACTGATGATTATTCACACAACAGCAATAAATTATTCACAATTTATTGATTGTCCCTTTTAAATGTTTATTTCTAGAATAGCCTTATACACACAGAAATTCATCCAGTTTTGTAAACGCTGACACAAAGAATGTACAGTTTTATTATTTTTTAATTATTATTATTATTCAAATTAGCATCATATCTTATTGACATGTAATGCAGGCATTCCAAAACTTTTTTTCATCTGAACATATTACACCTGATATATTTACCTGACGCTAAGATTTACAAATAAATATTAAGTATCACATTTGCATGTTCATGATTCATGTCACATGTAGGTAAAAAAATTTTTTGAAGTATTTTGTTATTTTAGTAAGTGTTTTATTGATTGATGTAATTCTAAAAATGACTTATTTTGCTTTTCCATTTGTATGATTTTATTAAACTCATGAAGCCCCTGCAGTTCATTTACAAACCCCAGTTTGGGAAACCTTGCAGTAACATAATGTTTGATGCACTTCATGCTATTAATTACTTACTCTTTGTATTGGTATATCAATGTGGTAACAGATCATCCTATTTAAATCAGTGTGATAAATGACTTAGGGAAAAAGTAATCAAAAAGTAATCTGATACAATTCTTGTCATGTAGTGAGGAATTAGTAACGGATTACAATTTCTAAGTAATCTACCCACCTCTGAAAAAGGAACATCGAAAGCATGCATACAAGTAAAATGCAACACTGTACCTGGTTTGTGGCGACGTCCTGAAGAGAAGTTTTGCAATGGGAAAGAATGTCCTAACGGTGCAGCTCTTATTCCTGATATGGCAGGCAGCCTTGCAAAAGAGCAAGCAAAGTCCTTTACTTAAGTTTTTCTTGTTTTAAAAGTGGTGACTAGCATAGATACCGGACTGGGAACAGCATGAGGTTGAACTTTGGCCCAGATTGTACTTCCTCTGTGTGTCTAGCCTAGCCTCAAAAGGGGCTTGATCTGAATCATGTGTTTTGGTGTATGAAAGAAAGAGAGGGAGAGGTAGGCTCACAAACAGATTATGTCAACGGATTACATACAGCACATTCCATCCACATTAAAACCTTTATTTGAATCTAACTCATTAAAACAGGCCTTTGAGAAGAAGTATGGAATATTCAAAGCTTGGAACCAAACCGCATGTGATGGAAAACTGCACATTCTTCCACTTCTGAATCAAGGATTTTAAAAGGAGTGCAATCATGAACAGCTTTCAGAATTTGGAACTAGTCAAAGAAGAATTTTCTTAGAAGCAAATATAATTCTGGAAAAGCTAAAATTCCTACATACATATATATTTCGAATTTTTCTTCAATCCAATAGGATCTTTTTGGGTCAGGGTATAATGCTCTATTTGCATCAGCAGAGTGAGAGGGCACTTTTAAAATATATAGTCCTTATGTTAGACATCAGCTCTGATCTGCATTGTAAGAGATTCATCACTTTCATCACAAATGGCTTCAGAAATCAAGATATCTTGTGCAGCATCATGGGAAATGACTGTTGCTGGATGCAATGCTATTCTTCTCCACTAGAGGGGACAACATTGTCACTAATTTTACTTGGATGCAGCTTAACAGTACAGGACATGAACACGTACGTAAGTGTGTGTCAACAAGTCATTCTTATTTATTTATTTAATAATCTTACTTCAAATTATTTTAAGTGACTAGCATAGAGACGCAGAGGGCATGCTCAGTGTTTTATCACATTTTTGCTCCGCTCTATAATTGCAGTCGTAGGCTACTATGACTAAATAAATAAATAAAAATTGTGCAATGTAAAACAACAGCAGTGCAAAACAACTAGCAAAATAAACAGTTAAATGATCAGTATCAGTCACAGTGCAGGGTAAATTATGGCATTTATTGAATCAGCAATTCAAATGAAAATGAACAAATTAAAGTGTGTGTTTGTGTGTGTACCTGGTATTTATCACGTTATGGGGATCAAATGTCCCCACAAGGATAGGAATACCAGTAAATTTTGACCTTGTGGGGACGTTTTAGTTCCCTATGAGGAAACAAGCTTATAAAACATATAAAATATAATTTAACATACACAATTGAATATGTAAAGTTTCCTGTAAGGGGTAGGTTTAGGTGTAGGGTTGGTGTAAGGCGATAGAATATACAGTTTATACAGAATAAAACCATTACACCTATGGAATGTCCCCATAAAACATGAAAACACATTGTGTGTGTGTGTGTGAGACGTTTGGCGTTTTGTCAATATTGTATGCAGAACAATTGTGCCAATAAAGAACTTTGAGATTGAAATTAATATTAATTTAACCAAGGTTCTTTCACGTTCTCAAATCCATTGTTGGGATGTTTTATTAATGGAGCTACAGGCGGCAGGCTGCATGAGGACTCGCTTTATAATTAATGCTCGCATCCCCAGCCGAGAGAGAGATAGAAGTTAATGAATTAAAGAGTAAATTCAACAATATCTTATATCCATGCCTTTTAGTTTTGATTCTTTTTATTGTTATTATATACGGTCATTAACCTTGGGGTTCAGTCTAGTGTTTACTATTTTTGTTTTTTAATTATCTGTTTTATTAGTTGTTGCGCATCGTTAATATGCTAACATACAACATTTCACCTCGCTATGATTGTGTGGTCTCTTCTATGACTAAGACCTAGCTTATAAATATTAATAAGGTTGTACTGAGGCTGCGTGGTAATCGTCCAATGGGGAATGTCTGCTTCATGAATATTAAGTACATCATGCTAACGTATCGTGACAGCCACCCAATGGCGAATGTTCCGCTTATGAATATTAATTAGTGGTGCTGACGTTGCGTTGTTACCTTGCTTGATTACCTTCCCAAGGCAAAAACCCGGGTTATGAATATGAAAAAACTATCCCTCGCCATAGTAAAATCGGTCTTTTACCGGGAAAAAGAAGGGATTGCGGAGAGAGAGAGAGTGGGAGGGAGGGAAGCGAGAGGCCTGTATCTCGATCTGCCCCTCCCCCGTCTCCCGTCCTCCAGCGCTGGGATGCTGCTGCTGCTGCTGCCGTCACCGAGAGATGCGCGTCAAACGGGCATCATCAGCATGTAGACCCACATCTCTCCTTCACCCATCACTCTATCAATCAACACCAAAATAACAGCAACGATGTGACCAAAACGAGCCTCCTTTACGTTCCCGACAGCACAACACGCCGCTTTTAACCGATTAATTAATGCGGACATGGTACAATCTCATCTGCATCATTCAGGTTTTCTTCCGCATAAGATGAAGTGCTCACCACCGTCTGCCTCTTGCTCCCTTCATTTGATTCCTATTCTGCACCGTTGCGCATCATCTGCATTTGGAATAGCGTAAAGGTCAAATGATGTGACTTTCATTTTTGTGTTCTCCATGATGGGCATGATTTGAGGCTAAATCACTGGATATCATTCCGTTTTCCCTGTCTTTTTTCGACTCAACGTCAAATGTCCTTGGAACATGGCCTGCGCGGTGAGTGAATATATTTGTTCACGGATACATGTTCACAAGTGCCTTGTGGGTATGTTTTGTGTTGGGTTTGTTTAATTATTGCAGTCTGCTAATGTATAATTAAAGTGCTTTATTATTATGATTACAGTAGGTGAGCCGTACATGGAAATTATTATCATCATCTACAGTATGCCCAGCACGTCTGTGCTGATATAATTCACCAATATATATGTTTTATATCAGAAGGTAGGGTATTAGTGATTGTTCAACAATTGTTTGTAACGTCATGAAATAAAATAGTAATGCAGAATAAATAAATCATGCCTAGTATAAATAAAATGGACATATAATATAATAAAGATAAGAAATCACAAATATAACACAGTGTTATAATTATACCTTTGACAACAACTCTTTAACATTTATTTAAAAATATTAAATCTTCATTATTGTGCCATAAACTTAATTAAGAGCCGTATATTTAGCTATGAAACAAATGACTAGTTTTTGATAGACTGAAAATCAGGTAATGGATGGATGTAACCTTGCTGTCCGGGTAGTTTGTGCAGCCTTTCCTTTTAATCCCCGCCAAATGTTTTTAATATACATTTGTTTTGCCGTCCCCTTGCTATGATTAAAACCAAAAATCATGACACGAATGCTTCAGGCACTTTTATAAGATGTGAGCAGCTGTACAGTGGACCAAGGTGAACATCTGATTCCTGAAGGTTACCAGGAAAGGGCATCATCGTCTATAAAGCGCGTGTTTGTTGAGGACTCTTCTGGCCATTTTTAATAAAAGATGAGGAGGCGCGCACAGATTATGGGTTTAAATGTTCAGTAACCTAAAGTTGGTGTCACAGCAGGGAAATGGAGGCGCAGAGCTCAAGCGGATTGTAATGTCATCCAAAATTGCAGGCCTGATGGCTGGTAGTGTTGCCTTCGTAAATCTGTTCTGCAGTGGGATTGGGCAAGTGTTTATGTGCGCATGCGCAGGCGTCTCGGACTGAGCGAAGGCAGATTTTGTGTCGAGAGGCGGCACTGTGAAGTACATGGGTTGGGGAGAGGCACATATGCAACGCTTTTATCAAGAGAGAGTATTTCAAAAGGCGTTTAGATAAGAAGCGATTGTCCTCGGATATTATGCAAACAATTCATTGCAGTAGGTGTGCGTGATGAACCTGTTTCCCACAAACTTCCTACACCTGTGACACCTCGGTGAGCAAAACGCCACCTTCACATTTCAGAACGTTTAATAAATAACACCGTTTGATAGTTACGGTTAGGAACAAATACGTTCGCAATGAAATCAATGAAGGAAAGTGTGCATAAATTAATGGTTAAGTGCTGGGTGAAGAAAGATAAATACAATAACGCTAACACACGTTGAACTATATGACAGAACGTCTATTCATAAAGGCAGATGTTACATGAAAAGCTCTACTCAGCTTTTGATGTTTTTGTCATAGATGGCGGGGAAAGTTGTCACGTGTTTTTAATTCTGCAATTTTGCATATAATTTGTTCTTATTATTAAACCTCCTGCAAGCCAAAATAATGATTTGATGTTTTTGTTTTGTTGCCTTTTCGATTTCTGCTGTCTTGTAATTGTTTGCTGCTTAAATATATTCTTATAATTTCTTGATATGATTTACCATTCAAACTTTATTTCATTATTTTATGATATTGATGATTAGCCTATAATAAATTAAACTATAAATAAAACTTAAAATGTTTTATAGTGTTAAATAGCATATAATATAGTATTTGCATTTTTTTCAAAAAGTGTTTTTATTTTATTTGTGATATATATGTATATCTCCTTAATGTATCTATTGATTTTAAGGTTGTATTTTGATATTTCAGAGCTGTGTGTTTTTGGTTTAAGCAAGTTTAGCAGTGCACTTCTAACATTCTTCTTTTTTTTCCCTCAGGTTTTGTACCAACGTTATTCCTGTGTCACTAGACCCCCTTTATTGTTTAATAATCAGTAACACTTGCTTCATTTGGTCTTCATAGAGATGGATTGGCACAATGGCTACCACTTTATTTGCTGACTTTTTCTTTATGGGGGGATATTTCAGGGGAACCCCAGCTACCACACCATAGAGTAGAAAACCCCAAACAATCTCACAATTCATGTCTCAGTATGGAGAACTACATAGAGAACATCTTAGAAATAGGTGAGGAGGAATATAAATAAGTCAAAAGAGATCACACATTTTCCCAGGTACCCATCTTTTAGCTCATAGCATCTGCTAAAAAGCTTCCAGTCTTCCACAACCAACACAGCATCATGGGGGATCTGGGCAATAGCACGGTAGACTTCCACCCTAAGAAGCCAGGGATGGACAAAGGAGGTCATGAGGGAGATTTCGGGGTGACAGTAGAGGATCTGTGCTCACTAATGGAGCTCAGGGGAGCTGAGGCCCTGCAGAAGATCCAGGAGAACTACACAGACACAGAAACCCTCTGTCACAGACTCAAGACTTCACCTGCAGTTGGTGAGTAGTACTAGTTTGGACGTGACCATGTCACTTGCTAATTACATCACACGTGCATCCTGAAACGGACAGACACTTTCAGCTATTATAAAAATTTTGTGGTCATTTACTTACTCTCAGGTCATTCAAAACCGTATGATTTTATTTCTTCCGTGGAACGCAAATGGAGAATTATACTGATTGCTGTGTACCATGCAGTTAGTCCCTATGGGGACTGAGGCTTTTATCAGAAAAGATGCGAAAGCACCATAAAAGTATCATAAAATCGGTCCATTAGTCTTGTGAATTACATATTCATATAGGTTTTCTGTAGCTCCACAGCAGTTTTGTGTCAGGAATGGACCAAAATTTAAGTCGTTATTCACTGATAAGACTTTTAATGCAGTGCACAAGTTGTCTGAATCATTTTTATGATATGTTCATGCTTCAGTCCTGGTTTAATGTTATTGCATTGGAAATGGCAACAAGTTCAGCTCTTCAAGATTGTTCGTTTTGTGCATTGCAAAAGAAAGATTTTCCAAAGAAAGGTTTGGAATGACATGAGGATGGGCCATTTTTCAGTAAACTAGTCCTGTAATTCAGATGCACCTATATTCACAAACACTGTTTTTCAAAGCAAGCCTGTCTTCACGGAAGGAATACCAAATGCTAGGTGCCTTGATCTGCCTTTGAAAGCAGACATCCCTGGTGTTAAATTTTATTCTACATTTTTCACAGTAAAAATGAAATGCCTTGTTTTCCCATGTTACCAGATGAGAGTATCTTGTTTTTGCATTCGTTTTTTTTTTAGGAAATTCAAATCCAGTTTTTCATAGCATCTCTGAATCTTCTTTATGCAATATTATAGTAGACTTAATTCATATTTAGATAAATGTTAGATTGTTCCAACACATTTTTTTACATATAATATGCAATATGTAGCTTTATGGATAAAAAAGGAGCATACCAGTTTTGATAAATAGTTTTCAGTAACGAATAAATTACTGAATATAAATCTGAAATAAAATATAGATTAGATTGATAAATTAGAAATAGTTTAAGCACTAAATTTACCAAATCTAAACCAAATAATGAATAAAATCTATATAGAAAAACAAAAACTAATACAAATCACGTAAAACTTACTATAATTTAAAAAGAAAACTGGAAATATAGAAATAAAAGATAATTTTAAAATACTGTAGTTGTATATAAATAATATTCAAATAACACTTAAGAATATGTAAAATCAACCTTTTTTTATTATTATTTTATTATTATTCTTAAAACTTATTGAAATAGTATCATAAAACATCATAAGACAATATTAAAGCTCTTGTATTTTTCTGCCATATGTTACTGCGGTGTTGCATAATAAATCTACATTCATAATTTGAGTACATCAGAATGGATACTGTGCTTGTTTGCATTTTCTATTCCTCCATATTTCATGCTTGGAATGATCAGAAACAGTTTACTAAATAAGAGAACAGAGTTTGGTTTGCTAAGATTTAAACTTTCAAAGTAATGTACAAAATCATTCTGCTCTGAATCTCTTATTGCAGCAGCTTTTCTGGGTAGATGATCCTACTTTGCGCTCTGATAATCACATTGATTCATATCTTGTTCTGACCACTTGCTTTCAGACCAAGTCATGCGGTCTGCCTGCATCGCTATTTGGCAGCCACGTTGAGGTTGCTTTAAGTTTATTGTAAAGCGCTTTCTCCTCTTTTAATGCTGCTCTTTGAAAAACCACTCTTCAGAAAGCGTGACAGGGATACAAAAAGAGAAGCTTACGGGCATGGATGGAAAGATGAAAGGGTAGAAGAAAGGGCTGGATGTACTGCAAAAGTCTTTCAATTCTGGTTGTCTGTGGAAAGGGGATTGCATTGGTGTTTCTCGGTTGTCTTAATTTACTTGTGCATATTGTGCTGAACGGAGACTGAACGAATTAATCGGGGCAAGTGGAATGAGTTAGGGAAATTATTTCCTACAAGCCGTTGGAGTAACTCAATTAGGTTTTACAATGAGTGAAAGGGAAGCTCTGATGGGAGATGAGAGGTTGCCAGGGGCAGCAGGTGATGATTGGCAGGGTGAGGATGCAGAGAGCGTGACAGTCTGTCTGGGTCTTGCTGCCAAAAATCACACCCTGTGGTGCATCCGAAACACACTGACTTAACCATCTGTGCCCTGTGTTCTCTTGTTATGTCCTCTCCCCTCCTTTCCTGTCACCCTAAGAGGTCAGGGATTGGTGCTAAGAGAATCGAGTGATGACTAGTGAGCATCCAGGAAGTTCTCAAAACCATTTGCATAGAGAAAAACCCTTTAATAAATGAATTAAGGGATTCATTCAATAAATGAATAAAATCTCAGCCAAAAGAGCATTTTTTGCAGTACATAACTCTGATTTACACCCATATACATGGTCTTAAGATGACTGTTTCTGCAATGCATGTAAAACATCCCGTTTGTGCACACTTTGCTGTGGTTACTGACTCTAATAATAATTAAGGTTTCAAAAAGGTAAAAAAAAAAATTCCAGTAAATTTTGGGAATGTTTCAGTAATTTTGGAAATTTTCCAGGTTTTTTATTTATTTAATTTTTTTAATCTTTTTTGTATATTCATGGAAATTCTCCATCCCTTTGCAACCCTAATATTAATATAGCAATGTACGTCTCATAGAATTCCAATTTCTAAGATTTGATCTGTGACAATAATTTTAAGCACCATCTTTTCCTCCAAAAGGATTATCGGACAATCCTGCAGATCTGGAGAAACGTCGACAAGTGTTTGGAATGAACTTCATCCCTCCTAAGAAGCCCAAGACCTTTCTTCAGCTCGTGTGGGAGGCTCTACAGGATGTTACCCTTATAATCCTGGAAATAGCGGCCATTATTTCTCTCCTACTGTCCTTTTACCAGGTGCCAGGAGGGGACAGTGAAGGTGAATTGGGCTCTAAGTATTCAGTGAAAGAACAAAAAAAAAGACAAATGTTCAAAAATGCAAACGTAGTCTGACCATAAAAGGGATTTCTGGCCTTTCATCAGAAGCTCAGGGAAAACGTGACATGCTTCATGTCGTAGCCCCATTAAAATTTCAATAATTTAACAGTCTGGTGACCTTTATTCTGCTAATATTAACACTGCTACTTGTACATGGTTATATAAAGACATTTTCAGAGTTTCATCCCTAAAATGGTCTTGTGTTGTAAATTTGAAATCTTTTGAATGCATTTTTAAAGGAATTCTATGTACCAGTATAGTCACATGTAGAGCTAAGAAAGCAAAGAATAAATGTGATGGAGTGAGAGATGATGGATAGATTAAAGAATATAAAGGATTACAAGTAGACACTCAAACTCGCTGTCCTCCTACATGTTTTTACCTTTCCATCTCTTTCTCTTTCTCTCTAGCGTGTGGTAATGTG
Organism: Enteromius argenteus; assembly: GCA_032357425.1. NCBI lineage: Eukaryota > Metazoa > Chordata > Actinopteri > Cypriniformes > Cyprinidae > Enteromius > Enteromius argenteus. Next base: position 5,763,905 of record JAUCMR010000160.1, on the reverse strand, counting down.
AGTGCGGAGGACGAGGGAGAGGCGGAGGCGGGCTGGATCGAGGGTGCAGCTATCCTGCTCTCGGTGTTCTGCGTGGTGCTGGTGACAGCGTTTAATGACTGGAGCAAAGAGAAGCAGTTCCGTGGCCTACAGAGCCGTATCGAGCAGGAGCAGCGCTTCGCTGTGGTGCGGAACGGCACAGTCATTCAGATCCCTGTGGCTGAGATGGTGGTGGGGGATATTGCCCAGATCAAATATGGTCAGTAGAGTTCAAAATTTGCTCCACAAATCATCTTATATGAAAGCATCTTATTTTATCCTTTATTAAAATCTTTCAAATCTGTAGGAGTCTTGGTTCCTGTGATCTCTACAAAAGGACTGTTTACTTAATTTCTTTATGAACTCTTAATTTATAAAATTAACCAAATTTAAACAATGTTAAGTATAATTTATTTTCACTTCTAATTATTATGTTGTATAATTATAAACAAGTTTTAAGTTCATGCATTTCTAAATAAACAATTAAAAATCATCTAAATTCATTATTAATGTATACATACTGTATTATACGTACATTTATCTATGTCTACGTATATATATATATATATATATATATATATATATACATAGTCTTTAAATAAATATTTATATATATATATATATATATATATATATATATACATTCAAAAATTTTTAATAAATTATTTATAAATAAATCTATAATCGGTTTACTGTATTAGTATTGTATTACTCATATAGCAGTTCCTTAAAATTATACTTAAAATTGTTAATTTATATAAATTACAAATTAAATTATTTCTGTAAAATTTATTTACAAATCCTTAAAATAATACTTAAAATTATGCATGTATACATTATGCATGCATTAAAGAAAGTACATTATTTATACACATTTGTAATTTGTATTAGTATTATTTTATTGATATAGAAAATTCTTAAATTGTTTCTTAAATTGTGCATGTATATAAATTATAATAATATATATTATTTATTATAAAGGATGTGAAGATGCTTTTGAATTATTAATTTAGTAATTTTGCTCATTAAAGGTAGTAGTACACAAGGGCTTGTAAGATTGATCTGTTGCTGTCACTCTGGGGTCTCCTAGGCGACCTCCTGCCTGCAGATGGTGTTCTCATCCAAGGGAACGACCTCAAGATCGATGAGAGCTCTCTCACTGGAGAGTCTGATCATGTACGCAAATCCATCGACAAGGATCCCATGCTGCTGTCAGGTAGGGAGGAAAGGTTATATAAGCGAACATATGTTCGCATGCATTTGCGTGGGATTGTGTGGACTGGGTCTGCCATATGGCCATAGGTTGTGATGAATGTTTGTGTGTGTTTTTACATAAATAGTTCTGGATATTCAAAACCATACTGAAAGATATTCACCATCTGTTTGAGAATTCAGATGATTCAGGATGCACTGGGACAGACTAGTGGTTAAAAATCCAGGCTTGTTTGCTTGATTCCCAGGGGCACAATTCCCTTTACTTATAATGTCACGTGTGTAGTATACTGTAAGGCTTCACAGAATTACAACTGTCAATTAATTTAGGCTGACACTATTGCAATCCATCTGAATTAAACCAATTTGCTGTTCTGGAGGATAAGGATTTTGCAAAGTATTCTGTCAATACTTTAACACTCAGGTTGTGCAGTGCTTGGGCTAAATCTCATTGACTGGTTTAATGAGAGAACGTCCCTGAGGTCTGATAAACAGGTTAATCAGCTTCCTCCTCATCTCTGCTTCCTGGAGAAAGGCTCAGATTTGTGTTTGGCCCTCCAGAGACCTGCTCTGCCACTTCTTCCTAATGATCGCAGTTCACCAGAGCAGCAGCTGTTTCTTCGCTTGGCCACACACGCAGCATTACCTCACGACCTCAACATAATCAAGTGTGAAAAATGGGAAACGGAATCTATGGAAACATAACATGCTTTTTAGACATTTGATGTAAAAAATGTGTGTGTAACATGATTAGAGTGGACTCGCATAGCTAAATTGACATTCACGAAGAATAATGAATGCTAATTTGTAGCAAGGAAAAAAATCTGAATATCGTTCATTTCCTTGAGTGTCCAATACAGAATCACAATTTCTTGAAACTGAAATCCTGGACTACAAAACCAATCATAAGTAGTACGGGTGTATTTGTAGCAATAGCCAAAAATACACAGTAAATTATAGATTGTTTTATATGTATTAAAGATCATGTTCCATGAAGATATGTAGTAAATTTCCTACCATAAATAGATCAAAATGTGTTTTTTGATAAGTAATATGCACTGCTAAGAACTTTATTTGGAAAATTTTAAAAAGGGATTTTATTCATTTTTTGCACTCTCAGATTTTCAAATAGTTGTATTCTGGCCAAATATTGTCCTATTCTAACAAATCGAACATCGATGGAAAGCATATTTATTATATATAACCTCTATTTTAAAACAAATTACCCTTATTGACTGGTTTTGTGGTCTTGAGTAAATGATTCAAACAAATGCTGGAGCATTGGCTGCTGAAAATCGGCTTTGCTATAAATTACATTTAAAAATAAGGAGCAAGAAGATCTGACCTTTTGTATAAAGGTCTCTTAATGAAAGTGTTATTTATTTGATTAATGACCTAGAAATAGTTAATATTTCATAATCATTTTGCATCGTAACTGCTTTCAGAATCCTAAATTTCTATGGTTATTTCCAGGTTTAAATAAATAAAAAACAGATTATTATTTGATGTGATCTCATATGATTTATGACGGTAGATTAAAGTATAGCGGTACTGGATCAGTTCCAGCCTGTGCAGTCAGTTCTTAAGGTCATTGAGGAGGTGGATGGCCTGAGGGAAAACTTGTTTTGAAGGCAGGAGGTTCTTAATTTAAAACCGCTTTGATTTATCAGGATGAATTTGGAGTAATCTGGTGAAACTCTTGTGCAATCTAAGATGTTTTCTTGATAAGGATCTCTTGCTGCATGTTTCTAAACTTTAAGATGACTTTAAGATGTTTTTATTAACAATCCATCTTTTTTGTCATTCATCAGCGTGTGCAATTAATCATCAAGGGGTGCATATTATTTTCTCAGTCATTATGGGAGACTCATCTCTTCTCAACATGTATGTTTGAAGGCCTCTGTTGTGAAGAAGGAAATGCATGCTGCACAAAATAATAGTCTTAATCAGTAGTTTTGTTTAGTTTTCTCTGTCTCTTCTCTCATTTGCAATAGACATAAACCTCACCAAAATCTTAAAAAAACAAACTTAATCCAATTTTTTTTCTTATTGTAACACATTTTCTTTTCAAGTACATTTATTTGTATTTTGTTTGTATAGTTATTATTATTATTTTACAATTATCTTTTTAAGTGTTGTTTGATATTCTTTATTCTGGAAAACAAGACAAAATAATGGTAAACAAAGCATGAATTAATGTGCATCGAATCAGGGAACAAAGAAGCAATCTGGTTCGGTTAAATTGTATTACACACTAAAAGGAAAGGCCATGGAGGAGACTTCAGCTTTAATTCTAATCCTAGGATGAGACAAGGGCAGGGGCTAGTGTGAGCACAACAAATAACATCAATACATTAAACAAGGCTATCCATGACTCATACATTTGATTGGGCATTGATGAAATAAAAGGATAGGCTTTTATTTCCCCTTAACCTCACCTTAAGATTGCAGAGTCATGAAGATTAAGTAAGCATTCTAAAGTTGAGCAGTTTTTTTTTTGACACTTTAATTCTTTGAAATCATTATTTGTGTAAACAGTGACATCTAACGTCTAGTCATTTATAAAGGTTTTTAATGTTCAAAATATTTATTAAAATAATTACTGAAGCTCTTTAGTCAGTAGCCAACCATTTTGAGTCACAAGATGGCGCCAATAAGCTATTTTAATTTGAATTAGTATTAAAAAAATAGATTGAAAACTGTAGTGTGGAGTCTTTCGATTAGGGTAGGGAAGAGTTGTGAAGAAATGGTTGAAAATACTTACTGCAAAAAATCTTCTCTGTGTTTCACAATATTCAGGCACTCATGTAATGGAGGGCTCGGGGAAAATGGTGGTGACTGCTGTTGGTGTCAACTCTCAAACGGGAATCATCTTCACCCTTTTGGGGGCTGGAGAGATGGAGGAAGAGAAGAAAGACTGCAAGAAAGGTTGGCGTCTGTCAGTTCTTTAAAAGTATTTTATAAATGCATAAAAGCTGGGCATGATTAAACATGCACATCATAAAAGAAAAATCCATTTTGCTTGAATACCCACATAGAATTATCCAGATGCGAAATTATCTAATGGTCTGGGTCAATTCTATTTCAATGCATTGAAATGCTTGGAAATTTTGCTCACTCATTTTAGTTGATTTTTCATTGCTTGTGTTCAGCATTTAGGTTTTGTTTTATGTCTTTACATACCACCTTCGTTTTTGTCCTATCCTCTGTTTCCAACAATTCTATCAGAGGTCAATAGTAATTCATCCACGCAGTTCCCCAGTGTTGAAGCCAAAGAACACAACATCATAAATGGTAGGTGACATTCATAATAGAGAGATGACTCATAAACAGACATCCTGGTTTTAAATCTACATATCTGTCAAATATTATCCCTCCATGTTTTATGTTTTCTTTCTCATGCACTTTATTGTTCTCTCATGTCAGCTACATTGACTTCAAGCAGCAGGAACGATATTTGTTTTGTTTAAACGTCTGCATTAACCTTCACAGGGAAACAAGACGGGACCCTGGAGAACAATCAAAATAAAGGTGACTTTCAAGACTGAATTAGAATTGAGTTACGATCACTTTTAAGAGGCATGTTCAGACTGATTTATGATGAGATAAAACCATTATTATGATCAACTGTTTTCAGAATGAGAAACTGCACAGTATATACAGAATGCTGGCTTTATTATGAATTTTAGATATTAATATGTTTAATGTACTTTGTAAAATGTCTTACAGCTTGTCAGCCAGTTCAAATAAAGATAATGTGCATACAACATAGTGCAAACCACAAAAGTGTTGTTTGCTATTCTGTGTAGTTTGCTGTTTCTAACATTTCTAACAGTTACCTATAATTCTGCTTGTCTGATCACTTTGTCTCCACCCACTATAGCTAAGAAACAGGATGAGGCTGTTGCCATGGAGATGCAGCCTTTGAAGAGTGCAGAAGGTGGGGAAGTGGAGGAGAAAGAGAAGAAAAAAGCCAGTGTGCCCAAGAAGGAAAAATCAGTTCTTCAGGGCAAACTCACCAAGCTAGCAGTGCAAATCGGGAAAGCAGGTGGGGAGGTCTGAAGTTAGTTAGGTCAAGTTCTTCTGATCATATTTGCTTGCTAAAGCCTTATTAAAGCGTCAAGCGTTATTTGTGCTCATACTTTAACTGCTGTCCATAACTTTTTGGTGTTCACAATTTACAAAATTTCTAGAATAAGCGAATACACCATGAATCCATTTTCCAAACTGTGTTTTTTGGACTTGTCTTCAGATTTTTTTTTTTCAATTAAAATGATACATTATTGAAATTAAAATGAATTATTTAAAGAAATTAGTACTACTATTTTGTAAAAAAAGAACAGTTAGTCTCTCTCAATTCAGTTTTGTTTTTGTACCATCCAAGGTAAATTAATACTATCAAATGGGTTTTTTAAAAGTTTTTGTTTGATACAGTATTTCTGACATTATAAATTACAATGAATTCTGTTGAAAATACAACTTTGCCATCAAAGGAGTAAATTATATAAAAACAAAAAAAGTAAAGAAGAAAAAATGGTAATGTTCTCTCTATAATAAGTTTTTTTTGATCAACTAAATTACATTCTTTTTAAGAATTTAAGACTTTCAAAAACCTAAATTAGTACATTAACCCTTAAAGTGCTCCTATTGTGGGTTATAAAAAGTTCATATTTTGGTTTTAGGAGTCCCACGTGCATGCAAGGTTTCATTGTCTTACAATCTGCTTTATTTTTACCTTACTTGCTCAAAGACTCTCAAATGACTCGTTCAACAAAATTTTTTTTTCTTAAACCCCTCCTTTTGCATGACGCTAGTCTGCGTGATTGGTCTCATTTTCATTTCATCATGCTTGTAATGCCTGATAAAGCAGCGTTTGTGAGGGCAGTGCTGCTTTGTGTACAGCGCTACTGCCATTTTAAAGCTCCAAAGGCGGCACCTAGTGGCAAAGTATAAATTTGCATTTTCATTCAGGCCATCATGAAAAGACCAAGTGGGCGGACAATATGCTAATGTTTCATGTTGATTTCAACATGAAACACTTGGGATTGAGACACTGCATGAAAGCTCATTTTCAAAAATCCATAATAGGGGCACTTTAACATTTGCTATTGTGTATTTCAGTCAGTAATGCACCCAGTTAATTATACATGATATCTCAAATAGTGTGACTCTTTGAGGAGTGGTGTGCTATTACTTTTCCAAGCAATTACATGTATGATTTATTTCAGGTCTGGTGATGTCCGCCATCACTGTGATAATCCTGATGCTGTACTTCGTGATCGAAACGTTTGTCATTCAGGGACAGCCCTGGTTGACAGAATTCACACCTATTTATGTGCAGTACTTTGTCAAATTCTTCATCATCGGAGTTACAGTTCTGGTGGTGGCTGTGCCAGAGGGCTTGCCACTGGCTGTCACCATATCCCTGGCCTACTCCGTAAAAGTAAGTCAAAAATTAATTATTGGTATTTTCTGAGTGATGTTGAACAATGCACTTGTTTTTATAACATCGAGACCAATACAGAAGTGTCATTTACACACACACACATTTTGGCAAGTGCCACTAACATTTTAACACTCCTTCTATTAATGCCTTTCCATAGAAAATGATGAAGGACAATAACCTGGTACGTCATTTGGATGCATGTGAGACTATGGGCAATGCCACAGCAATTTGCTCAGATAAAACGGGGACCCTCACCACTAACCGGATGACAGTAGTGCAGATTTATGTAGGGGACCAGAACTTCCGTGACATCCCAAGACCAGACCAGATTAACCCAAAGACTCTTGAGCTCATCAGCAGTTCTATTGCCGTGAACTGCGCCTACACCTCCAAAATAATGGTGAGAGTACTTTAGTAAAAACTATATGCTTTAGCACTAAACTTTTGCATTAAACCTTGAGAGGACATGCATTACAGTGATATCACTACGGTTTATGTCTGTGGTTTTGTGCTTTTATTTACTCTGTCTTTCACTCTTTTCACCTCTTCCTCCCAGGCTGCAGATAAGGAAGGTGGGCTGCCCAAACAAGTGGGTAATAAGACAGAATGTTCTCTGCTGGGACTCGTGCTGGACCTGAAGCAGGACTACCAAGCTGTGAGGGAGCAGATCCCAGAAGAGAAGCTCTATAAAGTCTACACCTTTAATTCTGTCAGAAAATCCATGAGCACCGTCATTCAGATGCCTGATGGAAGCTTCCGCTTGTACAGCAAAGGAGCCTCTGAGATCCTGCTTAAAAAGTAACAAACATTGACATTTCCTTTTCAAATAAATGCTTTTCTACATTATCAAAGAATCTAAAGAAAGACATTGTATTGCAGTTTGTTTTCAACATTGATAATAAAAAGAAATGTTTCTTGAGTAGCAAATCAGCATATTAAAGTAATTTCTGAAGGATCATGTGACATTGAAGACTGGAGTAATGTCTATTGAAAATTGTATTAAATTAAACAATAAATTGTCTTAATATATGTTAAAATACTAAAATATATTAAATTGTATAAATATTTCACAGTATTACTCTTTTAACTGCATTTTTGGATAAAATCTTTAAAAATATATATATACAGTACGGTGCAAAAGTCTTAGGCCACTAGTTTTTTCACTAACAAAAAATGATTTTAAGTCAGTTATTTCTATCTTTTGCGGTAGCGTGTCAGTTGGAAATATCACTTTACATTTCCAAACATTATTTTTGTCATTAATTGTAATACTGCAGTGAGATTATTGTCTGACAACAGCCAGCGCTCCACACAGAGATCTGATCTGATCTACTACTTTTTTAGTGCACATTGCTAGGTGAAGTTAATCCAAACATACAAACAAACAAAGTTATCTTGGTAATCTTATGTCATAACACTTACTGTACATAATGCCGGTAGCAACTTCCAGTTAATGCATACTTCTCAGAACTTGGCACATGTGTTTTAAACTGGATTATAAGAAGACTTACCTTTTTATTGTGGAAAGTGTGTCAGCACTGATCCCTGTGTGAAAGCATGCAAGTTTGGAATGATGTGAATAAATGATGTACTTTTGCGCTATTCCTTTTGGGTTTCAATGGACAAGAATATCGTAGTCTGCATGTGATTTATTTAGGTATTTGTACCCTAACCCTTTTAGCAAAAAAACATAATAGTGTTAGAGGATGAGGAAAAACACAGAAGCTGGGGTCAAGGGAAGCTCTACTGCTGCTCACGCACAGATGAGTAATGACTACACAGAAGCAGCGTCTGATGGGGCAGCCACTCTCTTTGACGTCACCATTAACCAGAGTGAGATGAGGGTGAGCGAGGGGGAGGAGAAGAGAAAGACGAGGAAAAGAGGATCTCTCCTGATTTGACGTCACCATTTACCAAGGTACAGGAGAGTGTGATGGATGAGAGAGAAATGGAGGGAGCGCAGGTAATAGTGGGAGGGAGAGAGAGTTGATGTGTGGCTTTGTCTGCAGTAGCAGAAGGCTGGTGAAATGGACTGTGATATTGGCTTTTAATTTTCCCTCTGCCTTCAGCAGAAAGAACAGAAGAGAGGAGAGAAGCACTAGAGAGGAGAGCAGAAGAGGTTTCTTCATTGGACAAACACAGCATAATCACTGCCGTTGCACCTAGTAGTTTGGAATTATAATTTTTGTATAATGAAGTCCCCTATATGTATTTATAAAGCAAATTATAAATAATTCAGTCATGGTGCGATCACATTTAGTGTTGCCTGGAACATGTTTGCAAGCAAAATCCATTTCATTGGGACACTTTTGACACTAGTTTTAAATCAGGTTTAAATCAGGTTCAAGTTTGATGAACTAGGGCACACAGATTTTCTAGTGCAGATTGTCGACCAATAGCAGGCCTCTGTGTGTGGGCGGAGTTTTGTGTCTTTGCATCAAAGCAAAACTGAAGCTCAACCATAGACGAGACATAAAAACCCCCCTGGCTTAGTAGACACCACTAGAATAAGTAACACTTCACTTCAGTATTATTAAATGATCCATAAAAAAGGCAGTTTGGAAAGCAGTTACTTAGGGTCGGATCATTTGCTACAGTAGCTGACAAAATAGCTTTGGATGTTTATTTCACTGTCATTACTCCTGTGTCATTCATTTTTTGTCATATGCAGTCCTGCTTTCTTTCACCTGTGAAATTTTGCAGAGCAATGGTAAATCTTTCTGCACGAACCTAAGAAGGTGTGTTGATACAATGGTCTTTGAAAATGAAACGTAGACCAAGTTTAATCCAGGCATTACTCATCATAGTTGTGCGTGTCTTTAGGCAGTGCTGTAGTTCCATAATTATGCCATAATTATGTAATAAAAATCATGATGTTCAAATCAAAGTATTTTTCTTACACAAATGCATTGAGTCACTTAAGAAGGCCCTTATTAACCTCCTAGAACCGTGTGGAGTACTTTTTTTCATCATGAATGGATGCACTGAAAATCGCAGCAACTATTCACTGCCATTATAAAGCTTGGAAGAACCAGGACATTTAAAACTCTGTATTTGTCTGAAAGAAGAAAGTCATATACACCTAGGATGGCCTGAAGCTGAGTAAATCATGAGCTAATTTTCATTTTTGGGTGAACTGTCCCTTTAACAAATTAAATACAGTGACAAATAATAAAAACAGTGACGACTATTGCATTGAAATAGTGTGATAAGAGAAACATTATAGTCATTATTATAGTACAAATACTTATACTGACTAATCAGAATCAGGTATTCCAGAACAGCATGGAGGGAAAAAAAAATAAAAAACAAAACTGTAGTACAAGGCAACAATGGAGGATTACGCGAGCCAGCTGTTACCTAATTGAAACACTAAAAAAACCAATGCATTGCATTAGTGTATTCTAGTACAGTTGACATGATTTATGACAGAGTTCTCTGATTTGCTATGTGTATTATTATGTGCCACAAGAGTATTTATATAATACACCTCACCATTACCAGTTATGCAGTTGACTACCAGTTGTGTTTTAAATGTGTGTATAACGCAGAACAACGCCGCAAAAAATGTCCTATCATAGTGTGGCTTTATGGCAATCACATGGCCCTCTGGGATCTGGTGGATGGGGTCAGTCCGGAGGGTGTTGGCTTTACTGACTAATACGGTCATTTACATTTAATGCAAACAGTGAAGATTGTGGAGTACTTTACTTTTACATTCATTAAATGCAGGGATTAAATTGGGCTTGCACAGCCATACATCAGTGGACTTTCATCTTAAATTTATGTTTTTAAACGTTTATTCTATTCTTACCAATTTGAATAATCATGTGTATTTTATAGGAATATATTTCTGTAAATTTTCTTTTAAGGGCGTAGGGCTTTACTGTCTGGTATAAGAATCTGGCAGTTTGGGGAGCTCATTTTTAGTCCATCTCCTATCATAATGTCTGTCTTGCAGAAAACCTACTGCCAGATTCTAGAAGATCAATTCTTCAAACAGTGGTTCATTAGGATGTGATGTTGTTCCTTCAAGAGTAACTCACAACTTATCCGTCCATAAAGCCTATGAGAAATCAGTCTTAATGGATTTCACAATATTTCAGAATGCTTTTCTTAATAAGTGAGGGACGTTTTTTAGGATTTTGTACTCAAGCTAACTCTCTGAGAACCTGACACATTGAACTTGTGGAGACTCCAGGAAGGTTCA
>JAUCMR010000160.1:5704207-5749960 GCA_032357425.1 Enteromius argenteus | reverse complement strand
AAAATCATCAATATTAAAACAATAAAAGGCTTGAACTACTTCAGACTACTTGTAATGAATCTAAAATATATGAAAGTTTAATGTTTATCAGTACATTACAGAAAATAATGAACTTGATCACAATATGCTAATTTTTTGAAAAGGACCTGTATATATATCTGCATACTTCTATTTTATTCTATTTTGGGGTCTGTAAGAAGTTTTTTACTTTTTTTTTTTATTCAGCCAGGATGAGTTATATTGGTCAAAAGTAATGTTACAAAATAGTTCTGTATCAAATGAATACTGTTCTTCTTCAATGTATATCACGATTTGCACAAAAAGCAGCACAACAGTCTTCAAAGGCACTGAGTCTGTATTTTACTGAGGATTCAAGGATAACGCTAAAGACTTGAGTAATGCTGATGTTATTTCAGTTTGGAGTCAATTACAATTTTAAAATATACTGAAATAAAAAACTGATATTTTAAAATGTATATAATGCTTTATTTCTGTTGTTAGTGATCACATAAATTCAGCCTTGGTGGGCTTAAGAGACTTATTTCAAAAACTTTAAACTTCTTATTGACCTGAAACATTTGAATGGTAGTGTATGTATGCACTAATATAACCTGACATTTAAACTGTCTGTTTTTGTGTATGTAGGATTCACCCCTTAAGGCTGTGCAGATGCTGTGGGTCAATCTGATCATGGACACATTTGCTTCTCTGGCTCTTGCCACAGAGCCGCCCACCGAAGCGTTGCTCCTGAGGAAGCCCTACGGCCGAAACAACCCCCTCATATCCAGAACCATGATGAAGAACATCCTTGGCCATGCAGTTTATCAGCTCATCATCATCTTCACCCTGCTCTTTGTAGGTACGGTACTTTGTGCACTGTTTCTGTCAAAGGATTTGACTGCTGATTTTCTCTGTTGTCTTCTGATATCCACAAGGAATCATAATTACTATATTATACATTGTTTTAATTAATTGGTTTCAGTTGATATCAAATGCTCATGTCATCTTTGCCTGACTTTCTGCTCAGGTGAGAAGATCTTTGACATAGACAGTGGACGTAACGCTCCACTTCACTCTCCTCCGTCCGAGCATTACACCATCATCTTTAACACCTTTGTCCTCATGCAACTCTTCAATGAGATCAATGCTCGTAAAATCCATGGAGAGAGGAATGTGTTTGATGGAATCTTTTCAAACCCAATCTTCTGTTCAATTGTGCTGGGGACCTTCGCAATACAGGTGAACACATACAAATCTCTAGATGCAGATGCCTAGATTCTTTCCATTTCCACTTATTTCAAGTCTGTCTGTCTTAAAAGTCAATTCTGACAGTTGTTTCTAAACAGATCATAAATGTTGGAAATGCATTGCTGAAGCATGTTTCAAAGACTGTGACCTATGAAGTACTTAATTGTGGAGTTAGACCATTATACAGTTTTTCACCATTTTTGTGTTCCGGATTATATACACAAATGTTCAAAAGTTTTTTTTTTATGAATGTTTATGAAAAAAGTCTCTTATCCTTACTCTTGTGTTTGAATTTATTTAATCAAAAATACAGTAAAAATAGTCATTTTGCAGTACGTTGTAGTAATAAGTGTTTTAATATATTTTTAAAATGTATTTATTTGTATACATTTTTTTTTTTTTTTTTTACATATTTATTTTTGTGATGGCAAAGATTAATTTTCATCATCATCACTCCAGTATTCAGTGTCACATGATCCTTCAGAAATCTTTCTAATATGCTAATATTATTAAGCAAGGACACAATATAGTGTGACAAAAATACTTAAAGCAAGCAGTCCTTTTCATTTTTTTTTTTTTTTTGGTTAAAAATAATCCAAAATCAATATTTGAGCATAACCAGCCAGTGTTCAAAACTATTGCCCCATTCATAACGGTTAACATATAATATTTTTTTCTCATTTGAGTGGTACAGTTAGGTTTTCGTGGGAAATTCAAGCATTACGCCACATCTAAACATAAAGTTGTCCCGGCTACTAGGCTATAGCATGTGAGGATCCTGCAGGTGGTGCATCATTTAATTATAGCCTATTCTCACAGCAGCAGGAATAATTAAATAATTAAATTTACAAAATCATTTTGATGGCGGATTGTAATCCATAAAGATTGCATGGAATACATGTGAATGAAATTACATTATTTTCCAGTTTTTTCTGATTACAGATAGCCTGGGACTGCACAAAATTTGTTCGAAGGGAGCATAATTTGCTTTTTGGGTTAAAAGAATTTCTTAATATGAAATTCAAATGATGTGACAATAAGAGATTAGAGTAGACTGTACATAAATTGAAATCTACATACTAATACACACTATACTTATAGTCACACAGGTCTGATGTTGTTAATATTAATACTTTGAGAATAAAGTATAACAACAATAATTTGCAGGGTTTGATGTTATATGAGCTAATCAATTGTTAGATTTAATCACCATTAGTAGCGCAATTTATTGTAATGCTTTTTTCCTCAGTTAGAACAAAGCGTGGCACACTTGTTACTTACTTTTTCGGATGACAGCATCCGGTGAAAATTCTTATTTGGGTCATATATTCCAAGATGTAGGCTGAAACTGTGTTTACTACAGGATTCACTGACTGATAGCTACACATTCACCTCAAAACATTAGATTCATCCGCGCTGGAGCTGTGCCGGAGTACAACCCCATGCAGGGAATATAATTCATCAAGGAACTGCTATTCCAGGTTTCCAAACATAGATGGCGACAAAGAGGCAAAAGCTCTAAGAACCTGAAAAGACATGGAAACAACATTTCAAATAAACATTTGTCTATTTGTACAGTTTGATGCATTTGTGCTTTACACATGGATTAAAGTAAACCACTCCACTTCTATATCTCTGTGATTTGTAGATTGTGATTGTGCAGTTTGGTGGAAAACCTTTCAGCTGCTCCCCCTTAAATATGGAGCAGTGGCTTTGGTGCCTGTTTGTGGGAATGGGAGAGCTGATCTGGGGACAGGTAAGTGCTGCAACCCACTGCTTTTCCATTCTAGATGCTCTCAAAACCAGAAAAATGAGCTTTAGTTGTGCTTCATTGTATTGCTTTCTCTCTAGGTGATATCATCAGTGCCGACACATCAGCTGAAGTGTCTGAAAGAAGCAGGCCACGGGCCGGCTCCAGACGAGATCATGGATGATGATCTCGCTGATGATGAGGAGGAGATTGACTATGCTGAGAGAGAGCTGAGACGAGGACAGATCTTGTGGTTCAGAGGACTCAACCGAATTCAGACTCAGGTGATGTTCAGTACTTGTCTAGTCCTGTCTGGTTTAACTTTGCTTTTGCGTTGTTTCGACAGGGACAGCTGTTCCCGCATAGACACATACTGCCTTAAAATATACCGAATGCCTTCTGTGCCACATGCTCTAGTTTGCGCACTTTTTTCTAACTTTACTTTCCTCATAACGCAAACATATTTTTCTTTCTTCACCAGCCTTTTTAAATTGATGAAATATTAATGTATCAAGCTTTCTGTTTTGTAAATCTTAACTTCTCTCTCTCCCTCACTTCATCCTTTATTCTCTCTGCTGCTATATCACGCTGTTTTATTGAGTCCTTTTGCTCTGCTACTCGCGTCTCCATGTATTATGTTCGCTCTTTGGTAACTATTATTGGCCTTTCTGAATTTATAAATATTACCATGGTTTGTATACACATTGTTTCTTTGTCACACTTTATTTTAAGGTCCAATTCTATCTATTAAAATCATTATCTACGACTTTTGCCTCGGTCGACTTTTAATTTGCTGCTTATTAATAGTTCATAAGGTAGTTAAGTTATTAAATATTGGGATGGGATGGGATGTAGAATATGGTCATGAAGAATATGTGCTTTTTAAACACTAATAAACAGCCAACATAACAATAATAGTCATGCTAATAACTAGTTAATAGTCAGAATTGGTCCCTATACTAAAGTGTTATGTGTTTCTTCAAGTATAGGCACTTTTGCACTTACTTTCTGAACCTATACATGTTATTTTCCACATCTCAAATGGTTTTGTGTTTGATACGATTTTGCGGTGAAAATAACCTTTTTGTAATATTTCACAGATACAAATTTATGTATTGTAAATAGATTTCCTTTTTTTTTAAACATTATTTCACAAAATTACAGCTTAATTGGAAATGCTTATTAAAAAAGTAATATAAAAAAATCTAGTTACTTTATTCCCACATCATGTCTCATATTTCTCATTATTTTAAGCATGCTTTCACTATTGTATAATTTCTTTTTTTGTTAGAAAAAAACATTGGTTGTTATAGAAATCATGTCACCACTAAGGGACAGTCATAATTTGTGTAATCAAAAAAGTTTAACATTTATATACTTAATAAAAGTAATACTTATTTAACAATACTGAAATTATTTATGATTATTTCACTTTGTATTTAAACTAATAGTTGAATATTTTTCATTATGTATTTTTATATTTTAAAATTGAAAATTGGGGTCTTTCAAGGGTGAAATAATGCAATTTATTAAAGAAAAAAAAAACGTTTTATAACATTTTATATATAACAAAGGAAATTGAAATGATTAGACTTAATAAAAATAAATAATCAATGAAGTGCTCATAGTTGAAGAAACACCCTGGTTGATTGGCATACACATTGGCAAATTATTGTGAAATGCTGCTTTCCTGCAAGCCGGTCCTCCCCAAAACCCCCCCTCGAGTGATTAAAGCCCCATCCTGTTCATTTCATGAAGCTCATTCACCTGTCTGTGTGATGTCCTTCTCTCTCTCTCCTGCAGATGGAGGTAGTGAGTACCTTCAAGAGAAGTGGTTCGTTTCAGGGTGCAGTGAGACGCCGCTCTTCAGTGCTCAGCCAACTCCATGACGTAACCAATAATTCTACTCCCTCTCACGTAGTTCTCTCCACTGCCAATGCAACTGGTGCCCCCGGGAGTGAGTCCTTACATTCCGTTAACGGCACCTCGTAGAGCCCGTGCACTCAGATGGCTAGCATACACACCAACACACACACGTGCATTGTTGCCTGCCTTCAAACGCAACTAGTCTGCTGAATGTTGAGTGTGTGTGTGCGAGAGAGAGAGAGAGAGCAGATTATCATCAGAGCATCTGCTTCATCTCTCTACATGTGCTTTTTTTAGTTTGTTTTGCTTATTCATTTGTGGCCTTTCTTTCTTTCTTTCTTTCCTCCTTCCTTGCTACCTCATAACTTATTTCTTGCTCTTGCTCGTTTAATTCTGGCTTGGTGCTGCCAAGATTTGGCTGGTTTTCTTTTTCTTGTTGCCTTTTTTTGATTCTCCCGTTGCTTGATTTTGCCAATAATTCACCCTCAAATCAATGTTGCCATAAAGGGCTACCAGAATTTCACTCGAAAGAGCCAAACAACGATTGAACCGAATTAAGAAACTAAAGTGGAGATGTTTAATCTGTTTGACAACATGGGAACAATGAAAGCCAAAGGTTGACTGTTGTAAACCTGCGAGTATAAGCCCATAATGGTTTCTGCTGCCATTTTCATGTTAGGGATATTAGCATTGATAATGCTAACGTTTTTCTATCCTGTTCAGGACAAAAAGCGTACTTACGGTGTGCCGTGTTTTTTTTTGCTCTGTCTTTGTGCGCCTTGTTCAGATTCTCCTTTCTCTCTTCACAGGTTTTCGTGTTATAACCTGCCACATCTAATGAAAGTGTCCTGCTAATTGTTGCTGCTTGAGTTTCTACACCTAAGAAAAGCTTTCTTACTATCTGCTGCTATGATTTATTGTCACTAAACAGCTGTAGTTTTCTTGAGTCATTCTCACAGACATCAATTTGTTTATAAGGGTTTAATGCACCAAATATAACATCAACATTGCCCTCCAGGTACCAGAAGCGATCTTTTCCATGGTCTAAAGAAAACAGCTGCGTCTTAGCGTTTCCAAATCCCTTCAAAGAGACCACCAAGCATTAGCCCACCTGGAATGCCCCCCCAGTTTCATTATCACTTCCCCTTCAATGTTAATCTTCAGTTCCTTTTATTTATGAACCTTTAAAAGTGAAATATATTTTGTCCTTCTTTTTTTCCAACATAGGTTTTTAGTGTCCTGTCCTGTCAGTCTTGTCCAGTATATTGTTTTATTTTTTTGTCTTTGTCCTCGTTTCATCGTCTTTAGCATTTTGTGCTGTTATCTTAGACAAAATCCAACACACAAAAAAAGATCCAGTATATTTTTTGATTGTTCTAGTTGCGCAAAATAATGTAGACATGCCTTGATGTTGTACAAGAGGGCTGCTTCTCAAAAGCTTTTGTTGGGCCATCAGGCCGCAACAAAAGATCATGATTTGTGCTGTAAGTTTAGACCTCCATCCTTCAAGCGTCTGTCTTTCACCTCCCTTCTCTTGCCGTCTGTCATGAGGAGTTCTGATGTGATGTGTTTGGAGCTATTCAAACACAATCCCTTTTCTGTTTTTCCATCCAGTGCCTGAATTACAAAAGACTAGCCGATTCCTCACTGCAGTTAATTCAATGGTTTTTTTTTCTCCTCTTTGATATCATAACCATTACAAATTCTGGGCCTTATACTCGAAAGTTTACAATGTCAGTGCTGCGTAGCAAAGAAAACGGCTTTAAATTAAAAAGCAGGAAGCTCAAAACGAATGGCTCTTTGGAAAAACAAATCCGCAGAAGCGCTGTTGTGTCCATGTTGTGAAGTCCCCTCCCTCTGTCAGTCACATTGCTTTGTGGTCATTCCCGAACGTGGTTTGGCTATGCATGTAGAACGCAGAGAGCAGGAAAAGAACAAAAAAAAAAACTTACGGCCGATGAATGTGATGGTCCGACATGCATGGTCACAAACACATGCGATTTTTCAAGAAGATGCATTTTCACCACGGCTGCTGTATAATCACACATGACAAGAACGAGGATGTCAGAAAAAGGAACATGGACCGTTTTGATCAAAGTTTTTTACGGATACTTTTTCCTATTGAATGTGTACTTGCATGCCATGCATGAACGGGAAGAGGAAACTTGAATTATTGTGCATGGTTGCATGGGAGACAAGTCCCATTTAATGTGTTCATACTTTTGAGGGCATAGAGAGTTTGGTTTTTCTTTTTCCTTTCCACAAAAACAAGGCAATCAAGATCTTCTAAATGTCCTCGTATTAGAATGAGCTAATATAATCAAAGATTCTTTGCTTTATGTTTCATTTATTTATTTATTTATTTTAAAAAGGCTTACAAATATACCCTATAAATGTAACAAATAGAAAACTGATGATGTCAGAACAATAAATAATGCTTACAGTAACTAATGCAATCTGTTTTTTCAAGACTTGTTGAATCTGTATTACAGAATTTGTCAACACCAACAGTATGTGAATACGCATGTCTTTATTTCCTGTATGTTTTTGTGTTTGTGCGTTCTGTGCACAGCCGTGTAGTGTAAACCTCACTTTCTGTGTGTTTTCTGTGTGTGTACTGTGTACACTGCGTGTATGTGTGTGTTTGTACCACATGGTGGCGTGTGTGCCTTCAAAATCATTGTTTTCTTGGTGTTTACTGTCATGTGTTTGCATGTGTTTTTTTGTTTTCTTAGAGTGTTTCATGAATTTTAATCACCTGGTATTGAACTGGCAACAGTGAAAGTTGTAATTCCGTTTTTGAACTTTGCATACATACATGCCTTTTATTATTTTCTTTTTTTTTATCTGTAAATTTTTTATGCTCACTAATTTGACATGCCTTTCTGCTCATGAGGTAAAAAAAAGTCCAACTTTTTGATCATGATCATTAATAAAGCTGAAATTGTATTAAAAGAAAGGCAGACAGGGGGCTAAGGCTGCTTTGACAGATCATATTCACAATATTTATGGTATCCTTCCGTTTTATTGGAACTATTTGTGTTTGCCGTCTTGTGTGAGATTTCCTTTTCCTCTTATAATTACAACTTGGGTTTCAATGATTGTTTTTTGCCCGTCATTCTATAGAGGCCTATAGAATGGCTGTGAAGTTTTCTTTCTTTTCAAAGGCCTACTGCACCAAAGGCCTTAATGGATGTGAAACTTTCAGCTCTCGCAGCGCAGCTAGCTGAAAGTGTGCGAGTAGTGCAAAAGGGGGACTAAACTTCTCTCCACCTCTCTGTCCCTTTGATCCCTTCATTTTCTTCCCTTTGACATCTCCTACCCCGCACCCTTGACGTATAGATCCGGGTGGTGAAAGCTTTCCGTAGCTCCCTCTACGACGGCATCGAGCGGCCCGAGTCGCGGAACTCCATTCATGACTTCCAGGCGCACCCGGAGTTCATCATCACGGACTCGGTCCACAACATCCCCCTGATCGACGAGACGGACGTGGACGACGAATCGGAACGCTCCAACCATAACCACGTGCGTGTGGCGCTTCGTCACCCCGGCCCTCACTCTCAGCCCCAGGCGCCCCAGAGGCCCCCGCGATCCCGCTACCCGTCTCGCCCGCTGAGGCAGCAGAGCCTGCCAGTCACCCTCAACTGCAACAACAACGCCGCCGAGAGCCGCGTCTACCTGGGCTCGAGCGTTTCCCCATGCCCCGCGAGCCCTCTGCACAGCCTGGAGACGTGCCTCTGAAGGGCAGAGACTGCCAGCCAGACGGAGAAACGCTCGTTTCTGTACCTAATCTTTGTTCCTATCACTATCACAGATTCACTGCTTCAAAATGTTCCAGTGGTTCTTTACAGTAACTTGTGTGACCCAAAGACAATCCCGCTCCGCATGAAAGTGACCGATTATGTTCTCATACTGTATGTTGCACTCGAAAGAAATACCCAAAACGATGAGATGGATCTACATGTGTGTGTAGGCGTGGACTCTGACTAAAGATTTTAAAGACTGTGAGCCTAATGAAAGTGTACAAAAGAAAAAAAGAAAAGATGTTTATTTGGGGATTACTCCTTTCGCCTTTTAGTTAATAACATTATTGTTCCAATTATTATAGTGGTTATATTTCTGCTAAAACTACGACAATTAATACTACAGTTACTATACTCCAGTTATGATACTTCATCGTTTAGCTTTATATAACTAAGTATGTTCGTATGTATGACGTAAGTCTGTATGTATGTGTATTTGTTTGTTTGTTTGCTGTTGTTAAAATCCGTGTCTATGTTCTCATTGGTTCCACACGTGCCCCTCTCTCTGTTTTCTGTGTTAGAGTGTGATGTGTATGTCCAATTAAAAAAAAGGAAATGAAATTACAGAGCATATATCAGCAGCATAAATAAAATAAAATCTAACCATTGGAGGAAAATCTTAGAATATTTGCTGGAAATGATAAAAAAAAAAATGGGCGAAGCATCTCACCCATTCCTGAAAACACCACATAATCACTGTTCAGTAGAAAAAGTACTGTATCTATACTCTTATATTTCTATGAAGAGACAGTATCGATTATTTTTATATGATGCATTTTCATGTCGTTGAAGCAAATCAGCAAGATTTACTGAAACAATTTATTTTCCTATTTGACGTAAAAATATGTCACATAAGAAGATAAAAATTCTGGAAATATTGGACGGGAAATATAAATCATTTTGCCAACTGTCAGAACTGTTGGCCTTTGTATGCTCAAAATGTGATTTTTATGGGTATAGAAGATGTTCAAACGCACAAGAAAAGATCATGTGGAGCCCTTTAGCTTTCTTTCATCTTTTAAACTTGTATCCAAAGTAATTAAACATCTGCATGGTTTATGATAAATTTATGCAGCACACTGCATTATTCCATGGGTCACAGAACAGTGCACTTTCTCTGCCAGAGACTGATTCATTGCTGTCATGCTTGAAGGTAAACTCATTCTTGCATCACATCTTTGTGTAAAATTCAACGTAGCCTAAGTATTACCTATCTTAGAATATTTGCTTTTTAATAGTTTGAATGTAAGATTAGAATAAGATGATAATACGATTACAATCAGGTTAAATCTAGATTATCTAAACCACATATTATTTACAAAGAACACGAGTAGTTAAATGGAAGAGCCACACTGAGTTAGTAACTCCCATTTTAATAACCAACTTGATAAACTATAGAGAGGAAAGTTTCTATAATAATAGCGTATTATATTTAATAACATCTAAATTATATTTCTTGTGTTGCTTATTTTTCTTACATTATTTGTTTTACATTTCAGGTTTTATGTTTATGATGAACGATGAAAACAGTCAACCAGAATCCACCTGACTTTAAAGATCTGAAACATTTAACATCAGCTGACATCATAAGTGTGCTTATGATAAATTAATGTAGTTATTAACAATAACCCGTGAATAAATTGGTAAATTGCACAATGATGATATATTAACCAAAAAATAAATAAATAAATAAATAACCAAACGTTTTTTGTCCGCCGTCTACTTCGAATTACATTACACTCAGAACAATGACTTTTATTTTGACAACGAACTCCGGAAGTTTTCTCCGGAAGTCCTCGCTGAGTGCAGAGAGTTGAACCTGGCTGCAAATGTTCAAAAAGAAACTGGTTTATTTTTTGTGGAAAACTTCCGCGTGAATTAAAATTGTGCTCTTTGCTGTGAAGACATGAATGTACATCGTATACTTCGAGTCAAGTGATCAATTTTAGGTACATAACATTTGTTTTTAGTTTGGTTTGGTATTCGTTTCCTGTATACGTTTGTCAGCTCGTTGGTCGTTCTTAACGATAAATCCAGGAAGTTCAACCTGGTAACAATAATTTCAGACAAAATACCATACATTAATACAGCGTTTTCTTAAAAAAACAAACATATCTCTATTTTTTTTGTTTGTATAACGTTACGTGATAGTAGTACGTTACTTGTGTATTTTATATGCCACGATGTTTAGTTTAAGTTTGCCACCTCCACATGCTAAATTATTTAGTGAAAACAAAAATGCACAGATGAAAAGTAAATACTCATCATCAGATTGCAACAATATGAAGGCTTTATTCCACCAATCCTACAGGTTTAGACTCTTCTGAATGTCTTGCATGGAGAAGATTGTGGTTTACATTCCCAAGGAAGCATGTGTCAAAAACATGCCTCTGCAGTCCCTGTCCAACTCCACAGCCAGGAAGATCAGTGTTGCTCTGTTTCCACATGGATCAGAGAAACACGTGCCACAGACAGTGACATGGATCTGTCCGGTTGAGCTCCGGGAAAAAGAAATGGCTGTGAGCAAGGACAACAGAGAACCAGTCCCACTGAGCCAGAGTCCACTGATCTCCAAAATAACTCCAGGCCAGTTTTCGCTGCCTGTTGTGAGTTCCAGTGTCACTGCCTTTAAGGTCTTAAGAACGGTTTTAAAAGCACATAAGCCTAAAATACAATTTTCTGGGCTGGAAAATGATGCAGCATCTCTACCAAGCATCAGGGATTCTGTTCGGCAAAATGCTATTATTGTGTATAACGGCCAGATCTTCCTGTCAGTGAGGAAGTCACATTGCAGGCGAGTAAGAGCACCTTCAGGTGTGTGTCCTGTTTCTCCTAGTAAACAGAACCAAATAAAGACACCTAGCTGTCAGGTGCAACTGCTCCTGGATACTTCACCCAGACCTCAACAGAGTAAGGTAGGACATTTCCCTCTTTTATTATAGTTTTTATTCTATTTTTTATGTTAGCATAGTGATTCTCAGTTGGGATTTGCACTTAATATATTTGTAACATTATTTATTTAAAACGATAGTTTACCCGAAAATCCAATTCTTTATCATAATTTACTCACCCACAAGGAGTTGAATATGTACGATTTGTCTCTCTGTTGAACACAAAAATCTATATTTTGAAGAATGTTGGTAACCAAAGAGTTGACGGTAGCCATTGACTTCCATAGTATTTTTTACACAGTATTCTATGGAAGTCAATAGCTGCTTGCAACTGTTTGGTTACCAGCAATCTTCATGATGTTGACTTTTGTGTTCGACAGAAGAGAGAAGCATATACAGATTTGGAACATCTTGAGAGTGAGTAAATAATGACAGAATATTTATTTTGGGGTGAACTGTCCTTTTAACTGCACTGACAGTGTCAGATGAGAAGAAAATTTGAATTGAAATAAGCTAGATAATGACACTTTAGATATGCTCACAATAATCTCTTTGTCTTTCACTCTGAAGATTGATTTTAGTGTTTTAGATCATGATGACAAATTCAGAGCTGTTTACGCCTCTACATAAATGATCCTAAAGGGACTGTTTGTCAGATAAATTCATGCATAACAATTTTTTTACATTACTTAGTTTTAAATGTTTAGAAGAAAACCATTTTTAATGGATTTCTGATTTTTGCACATCTCTTTTCAATCCACAGAGACAGGATGTTCAGACACCAGTCAGAGATGTTGATATTAACATACAGATTTCACCACTTCTGCACAAAGACTCTGAAGAAATGCCTGAGAAATGCTGTACTGACAAAGAGTGTCAAAAGGTAAAGTTTGAAGATGGACATTTGAAGCTAAAGTAGGTGTTGCCGTTGTCAGTTCCACTTTTTTAACTAACCAAGAAACTTGGTTAAATGTCTTCCAAAAGGTTTTCTGCTCGTCAATCATTTTATCTGCATTTTGTCAGCATGCCTTGTGTTTGAGCCAGACACAAACAATCATTTTTAAAGAGCTCATTAGAATACATTGCTAATTTTGAATGGCTGTGAATAAAGAAAGAAACTTTCAGGATAATGTAGTTATTTACCAATCGGGACTAACTAGTTCATGCTAACCAGCCAAACCTTGACCACTTGATTAGGAGAACATTGATTTTTCTTAATGAAATCACTTACAGTACCTTTAAATCTATATAAAACAGTGATTAAGTAACTAGTGCTGTGATTGCTTTGTGATCTCATGTTTATTAATGAATCTTGCCTTTGACTTCACAGGAAGATGAGTCCAGGTCACCGAATAGCCCACCCAAGCCTCCTGAGGATCTGGAGCCTGGTCAGGAGACGTCTAGTTCCCAGCCCAATATCCTCCAGCAGCCACAGATCATCCACTCATCTTCTGTCGTGTTAGAACCGCCTGAAGCAGCAGCAGGAGGAGAAAGAGAGACACATGAGGATGACAATGAGCGTTTAGAGGGCGCATTGCTCCCCAGGGCTGAAAGCTGTCTTGCATTTGATTTTGAACAGTTGGCCCAGGAGGAGAGAATCAACCACCTACGAGCTCAACTGAGACAGAAGGAAGCAGCGCTCAGCATCATTAGCGCAAAGCCAACGGATCAGATTTAAAGGGATCAGACTGTGCCAAAGATGTTTGCTCAGGAGGTATACAAGTTACTAGTGCACCCTTTTATGTGAACAGCAGAATGTTTTAAAGCTTAAAGTAAGAGTCTTAATTTACTCAAGATGTTTCAAACCTGTATGAAAGAAAGTCATAGGGATTTGGGACATCTTGAGGATGAGTAAATGACAAAGTAGCGCTTTAAGATGAGTAGGTTTGTTAATTCAATTGTTTATTATTTAATAGCACAAATATTGTAATTTAAATAAAACATGTATGCCAAAAAAGATGTAATCAGATATTTCTGAACATAATGTGTTTGTGCAATAAATACAGTGGATATTTTGTGAACAGCAACGTTTGGTTTTGCACAGTTACCACAAAATCTGTTTGGATTTAATTTTTAATTTAATTTTAGCTTCTAAAAGGGAAATTATTATACAAAGCTCAGTTCAAATAAAAGGTTTTATGTCATATTGAGCATTAGTCATTTCATAAACCAATTGCAGTACCTCCAGTTAATAATGTACCCACACGTCTGACTGTTAACATAACGTTTTGTCTTTATTTTATCTGTAAGTGTGTTCTCTCTGATTGGCTCTGAATGCGTTGCTACATCTATCTTTGTTTCATTTATCATTTCAGCTGAAGCCTACACACTCCAAAATCACTTAAGCGGCTTCTTGCTGAGATATACTCGTGATAACTTCTTCCTCCACTGTCGTCACTCTTAAGATGGATTTCAATGTCATTCTGCAGAGAATCTCGAAACCGACGTTATATAAGATAATGATGACAGTTCAAAGCTGTATATGCTTGCACATAATGAAGGATTTCTAACAGAACATTATCAGATAAATGCATCCCTGTTACATTGCTGAGCTATAAATGATAGACATAAGAGTGTCAGTTTTTGGTTTGTTGTTGTTTAATAATCAGATTTCTTTTGTAGTTTCATGCATCTCCCCAGTAAAGACAAACTTTCAGATTAGGAGTTGTCTGTGTGTAGAGGAAGGGTAGGATGTGTCCGTGTGTGTGTGTGTGTGTGTGTGCTGTTGGCCCGTCCCCTCCTGGTCCTCCTATAAGAGCACACCAGAGTAAGAACGTCAGTAGCTCTTTAGAGAGAACAAACCTTGAAAAAAAAGACATGCCATCAGACGGAATGCCTACCTGTCATGCCAGACGCCTTCAGATGGTTCGAGGATTTCTGAAGGTAAGACTCCACATGCACTTACATAGAAAAACTATATTGAAATGGGAGGCACCAGGATCAGGCTTTCAAACTAAGGACTCTTTCACCTGTTGCATGTTATCTGGGTGTAGAATTAGGGTAGCAAAGACCACTTCATGCTGCGTTTTAACTCATCTTGGGGCGTTAGACTCAAAAGTTAGTCAAAAAAACTTTTTTTGGGCTAAATGACTAGTTTCCATGGATGAGTCAAATTACCTTTTTGTGAGTAACAATTACTGCCTCCAATGCAAGTTTGCATGTCAGGGAGCTATTATGACGTCAATTTGTCGTGTGGGATGTAGAAAAATATAGATTTACAATCCACGCCATCATATCAAAACGTTGAAACAGTTTAAGCTTTTGCAAAGGGTCATCTTCTGAGTCAGCAGCTTTTTGTGTACACTCTTAAAATAAAAGTTCTTTTTTTTTGGAACCGATGAACCTGAACATCAGTGGAACCTTTCAATTACACAAGTTCTTTCTAGTGGAAGAAGGTTCTTTAGATTATTCAAAAGTTGAATGAAAATGGTTCAAGAGAATCATCTTGAACCTTTCGTTTTAAGAGTGCAAATGTATTTGAAGGATCTTGCACAGCAATGCTATCTGGACTTTTTGCAAGGAGGTTTGCAAAACAAAATATTCAGAGCGTCATTCGTCAAGAATTGTATCCATTGCTTTGACAAAAAGGAGTGTATCTGTCTGATAAGGTGCAGGTGGCTGAGAGTTTGTTTCTGGTGAAGCAGGTGCCCAGCTGGCGAAGTGTGTGTGTCCTCTATTCCCTGTACTGCATCCTGATCCTGCCAGACGCTGGCGAGGCTGCCAAAGCGCGCTGTGGACGAGAACTAGTCGCTGACCTGGAGTTTGTGTGTGGAGACCGTGGCTTTTACAGAGGTGAGAGTCACCTACAAACTTTATCTTACACTTCTGCAGTCTGTATTGTCAGATATGCCTGTGCTGCCTGTGTGGGTCAAAGCGGGACAAACCCTGACATAGTTACTTATCGTGTACCATTTGGTGGGGACACAGTGACTTGCATGTCTCTAAATCATTAAGCTCACTCATAACATCATATCATATTCATAACACTTAATATCAGTGCATTAAAAGTGGCCTTGCCCTGAAGATACAGACAGTGTTATCAAGTCAAGCTGTTATCATTATGGTGTTGATGCAAATCAACCAGCCAAGAGCAAACTGTAACCGACTGCTGTTGTAGGCAGTATGAAGTTGTAGTTTTTGATATTAAACATGTAACAATTGACAGTATAAGTCACCACACCAACATGTACTCCTGATTTGCAGTTGTTGATATCAACATCTTTATTTCTGCTAACTAAGGCCCTTTCACCCTGTTCCGTATCCAAGGCCACCGTGACATTTTTCGCTCACATTTTCTCACTTCTTTTCTCAAAAGGAACATTATGATACATACGGTCTTAGTGACAATATCTAATTTCATCAATAAAAAAAAAAACACTGGGATACATAAACTAAATGCACTCCATTCAAAGGTTTTTTAATTGATTAAAAATGCAGTAGAAACAGCGATGTCTTGAACTATTATTACAGTTCAAAATGTAATAGTGTCACATGATCCACATGATTATAAATTGCCTTGAATGACCCCATATTGTCAGTTTGATATTTGCAGCTAATTCACATGCATGTAACTGGCATTAAGAGCATTTTGCTTTGTGTCTGTTGGTGGTTAGGCAAACCTGGAGCAGCCCGTGGCGGTGGCCCCCGCTCTCGTGGGAAAGGGATTGTAGAGCAGTGTTGTGTGCGTGGATGTGACCTCCAGCATTTGGAGTCATACTGTGCCAAACCCAAGAGGGTACGCCGTGATGTCCCTGCATCTCTGCAGCAAACTCTGGTGAGACACATACACATACAAATCCCATTCACCTCACTTTCCTTTGTAAACTTAATCACAGTGTGTATATATAATATACGTTTAACATTTATAACTTACTTCAGCTTTCAACATTCCAGTTAACAAGTGTTTTTATTAGTTTTTGTAAACGATAATAATAACATGTTTGAATAGTGAACAAAGCTTCAGACCAGTTCTGTGAACTTGACCAACTAATTCATTGAAAAGAGGATTAGGTCATGAATCAGACATGAACTGCTCATCACGTAAACATGATCTAGATTGTGTGTCATGATATCCAGTGTATAATAATATAAATTCCACTTGACAAATATATTGTGCATGAGTTATATAATACTTCACTATCATTTTAGAACTTGATAACTAGTTCACTTATTCACATTTGTTAAGTTTAAAAAGGTTCAGGATATTGTTCAGAATTGTATTGAGTCACATGTATTAATACCGGCAATAGTTCCAGCAGGTAAAACTTTGCAACTTTGAAACTCAGCAAATTACTTGAAAATTATACATTTTTTCTCGTCTTCTGTTTGTTGCAGGAAGATCAGTTTTGGCTGGTGTTTCAGCGGCGATACCAGAATCATGCAGAGATTAAAAGAGATGAGGAAGCTGCTTCTCAAAGACTCAGAGAACGGACGCTTTACAGCTGGAACTGCAGAGATTCGGTTTTAGTAACCAACCAACCCTCTTCAACACAACAGCAACCTTCCACTGAGAGAATGACATCAGGACCAAAATTTCTCCCCCATATCAGATAGTCCTGGGTCTTTTTGGATCTGTGTGGACCCTATGAATCACCTTCCTTCACTAAAATAAACACTGTCCTGGCAGATGTATAAACTGAGCAGTATGTAGGAGAAACTAGAGGACAAGATGCTAAAGCCACTCGTGCCATAAAAAAGTTAAGAACAGGGTGCACCTGAATTGTTACAGGCTGTACAAATTTCATTAAGCATATGCCGAATACAAGATGAATTGTATTTTTCCATTCAGTTTTGTTTTCAGCTTCCCTCTGTCTCTGGGTAAACGAGTTCAAAGTAAATGAAGGTTGAATGTGTTTGTATGATAGCTGAGGTAAGTCATTTTGAATGTAAATGTGATGTTTTTTAATGAAAAACTGCTTATGTTAGTGAATATATTTTCTTATGGTTTTATGTTTAATTTATGGTTTGTAAGATTAGAGTTTCTGGTACTTGTAAAATATGTATCTAAAGCAGATTTGTAAAGAATTTTAAATAAAAGAAAACTGTGAGGATACCATGCTGTCCATTTTCTTGCTAATGGCCTTCATATTCCCACACACTCGGATCAGCTCTATTTTAATCGGTGCATAAAGACAGATTTCAGATCTTCTAGTGAGAGCTTGTGAAAGCTGCATGTTTCTAAGAATCTTTTTGGATTATTAGATATAGTCCCAGTGACCTCTAAGACAAGAACATTAGTCTGTTTACAGTGAATAAATAATATCATCGCAGCCTTGGTGTGTTATCACTATCTAAACATGGAGTAAGTTTCTTTTTGGTATGCATTGGTGAAGTTTGGTGTTATGACTTGGATGTTCTACACAAAGGTCTTTAGCTTTGCAGGCAGCATTTTTTACATTGCAGCAGAGAAACAGTGATGAAAGAGTTAAAAACAAGCAAGACGAACAAGGACAGGGCAAAAAAAAACTGTTCAAAGACGTTTAAACTACAAAAAGAACTACTGTGTTACTGCTTTGTGTGTGTTTCATAGGTATGCATTGAAAGGTTTTTTCCCCATCACAATTCACAATCTACAACAACCTCCAACTACATTTGCCATACTTTAGCATAAAAATATGCAACTGTCTAAGTCTAAGATGAAATATGTACTAAAATCAACTTTTATGAAGATCAACTAGTTATTAATTAGATTGACATTGTTCACACATGTGCGCATACACACACACAGGATGGTATTTGTGGTTTACGGGGACTATCCATAGGCATAATGGTTTTTATAATGTACAAACTTTATGTGCTATTGCCCTACACCAACCCTACCCCTTACAGCAAACTTTCTGCATTTTTAGATTTAAAAAACAAAAACAAACAAACACCATTTAGTATGTTTTTAGGCCTTTTGAATTACGGGGACATGAGCAGTGTCCTCTTAAACCACCTTTTGTGATACCTCTGTCATACCTGTGTCATTAAACAAAGTTGTGACCCAGTAAACCACAAACCACACACATACATATATATTGATAATTACAATTTGTTCACAGTCATGATAAAATTCTGTGAGCTGCTGTCAGTGACTATTGTATCAGTCATTTATTAACTCGTTATTTTTATATTACAGGACAGAATAAAGGTTACTGGAGTTACTCCCCATCTTGGAGATTCTTCATCTAAAATCGCTGATGAGTGTATCAATGGTAATGTAGCACTGCAGAGATATTGAAAGCTAATCATGTATCGTTCTATGTGAGGTTTGTCCAGATGAAAAAGAATGAAATCTCGCCCCTCTCTGCCCTTGAGCTGTGATAAGAAGCCTGAGTTTATCTGGAGTTTCACAGGTGACAATCTGAGCCTCCAAGACACACACAGAGCATGATTTACACACATGATCTGCTCTTTAAAGTAAACTGGCATACAGTCTATTCATTTTATTCATGAGTTTCATAATCTGAGGGCTGTGACAGTCACCTACAACTGAAAAGTTTGGGACTGGTAAGATTTTAGTTTGTTTGTTTGTTTATTTGTTTTCCAAAGAAGACTCCTATTCATTAACAGTAATTTAGTGAAATATTTTTATCAAATATTTTCTGATATTATCTGATCCTTCAGAAATTGTTCTAATATGATCATTTGTTGGCCAGCAAACATTAGCAATGTTGAAAACATTTTAATATTCTGGGGAAAATGGTGATACTTCCTTTCAGGATTCTTAAAACAGCATTTACTTGAAATAGAAATATAACATTGAAAATTACTTAAAAATAAATACATTTTATGCATCCTTTCTAATAAAAGTATCAATTACTTTAAATAAACAAAAACTTAGTTGATATGTCAGGAAGAGACTAGGGTAGAATTTCAACAAATGTGTTTCCTAGGCCTTGGGAAACACTGTCTCAGCATCACATTTATTTTTTCAGATATGAGAGATGGAGATGGTTTTATAATGTTGAAACTTACAGCTGCTTGGGTCTTAGATAAGAAACACAGTCGACATCACAATAGCCAATTTTTCCCTCTGCGTCAGAGTCCGATAATACAGCTCACTCCCCCGTTCTGGAGATGGACCAAATCTCCTGGGCACTGCGGTCAGGATAAACATGCCCTTTTAGCTCTGGAAAAAAGAAAGGCAAAACAACATTGTCTATTTTTGTTTTCCATCAGAAACATATTTAACATATTAGTTTCGGTGAAATAGTATTGAAGAAAGAAACTGAATAAAATGTTCACTGCTAGTCGTTCTTTGAGAAAACCTGAGGTGCAGGGACGCAAATGGCAACTTTTCATCTGAAATGTATGAATTAATTAGCATTTTAATAATCTATTTATATTCACCTTCTGGCTCCACAGGAAAAGTCAAAGCACGTAAACAGACAAAACTGACTAAAGCATCTTTACCTCAAAAAAGTGTAGTTAAATGAAGAAAAGCAAGTAAAGTGATATAAAAAGTTATTTTGACTTCTTAAGTTAATGCACTGAACAACAGATTACAACACTGAGCAATTTAAAACTAACGTGACTACAAGGCCCAACTTTTATTTATTTTTTTATCTGTTAAAGAGACTTTGGACATGTGATTTTCCGTAAATCAGTCAGATTTCTATCAAGGATCTATGTACATAAAGAATCAACATGTTAGCAAACATCTGTGTAATGATTTACCAATTAGCAGGGGAAGGAAAAGACAGCAAGAGAACCAGACAGAAGCACCAAACAGACAGGCGTTTATAGGCTTGAAGCTTCTTTACAGTTGGATTTATATCTGCGTAAGTTATTTTTCTAAAGTCTAAGTCATTCTCGTCTCTCACAGTAGATAATTGCAATCACCACCAGGCCTACAGGCTGTATTGTATAGGCTAACGTTAACTTATGGACTATAAATAAAAACGGGTAGTTCTGAAATTATATTTTTATGCATTTCAGGTGAAGCATTTTTAGTACAGTGTGTGTTTTAAATAACTCATAATGTTGAATATCAAATGTATGTGTTGAGACTGTATCTTACAGATTTGTTTTGTTTTGTTTTTTTCTCGCCAGGATTGAATTCAACATCATGTATCGCGTCCTCCTGTTGCTCTGTGCAGGTGTAAGTAAATAAATTATAAGTTGATGACTTTTACACAATATTTTGTGGCAGTATAACTGTTTAAAAATTGTTAATAATCAATCATTTATTATTATTATTATTTTTTGCTCATTTTTACTTTTTGCTACCAAAGCACTAGCGTCAGGCACGTCAGCACACAAATGCCCCGCCCAGATCTGTTTTGGACATGGTCCAAATGTTGCAAACTGAGATTTTTTTTTTATCATATTATTTTCATGTATTATAATAACCTCAAACACAGGTTTGTGGCGCAAATAGTTTTCCCGTTTCTTCTGTTTGATTATTAAATCTCTCACATAAATCAAGAATAGTTTACTTCCGCATTACAAAACAGATTAACTAAAACGAAAACTAAAATAACAAAAACTAAAATAACAAAAAAGTAATTAAAAAAAATTATATAGAGATAAAAACGCACACACACAACAACTTTAAATGAAAACGGAAAATAAAACTATTTAATAATACTATTAAAAACTAATGGTAAACATGACATTACCTCTTAAAAGAAAAATAATTACTTATGATGTGTTTAATGACAGTTCACGCAAAAGTTAAATCAAATGTCTTTTACTCACCTTAATGTTGTCCTTGACTTCATTCAGTGTAATTAGAAAAAGTCAGTCTGTTCCTCACTGGCTTCACAGGGCTTGCATATACAGTATACCACTCATATAATATGGACCACTTTTACATCACTTTAATGGTTTCCATTCTCCTTTCTTCAGCTTTCCCTGTCTGCCTATGACATCACTGTTCTGCAAAACTCTGGCATCCCTCTGTCTTGTCTTCCTGATGATGCCCCTGCGCTGACTGACCCCACATACACCTGGAGCTTCACGTCTGGTCACACACGGCAGCAGCTCACACTTCAGGAAAAAGGAAAAATCCTGAACCTCAGAAACATAAATACCACTCATGAAGGACAGTACAAGTGTGTTCAGGATGGCTTTAAAGGAGAGGATCGTATGAGGTTGAGCAGAACATTCACAATACGCGTGGAAGGTTAGAAGCTTTTGTTGCATTGATGACTTTTAATCTCAGAGGTCGATTAACAAACTGATCCCTGTCTTCTTTCTTAGAGCCCCCAGCTTTCCAGGAATGGATGGTCATCAAAGGAGTAGCTGGGAATGACGTGACGCTTCCATGCAAGGTTGATATGTTCTTCTCTACTGAAGAGACGCAAAAACCTCCCGTTGAATGGAAGCGAGAGACAAAAACTGGTATGATGCCCCTCAAGCTCGACAAAGAGACAGATAGCCAAAATGAAGAGGACGAGACATCTCAGAGGATTTTCTGGAACATTAGCCCTGAAGAACAGGACTGGGCAATTAAAATTAATCTGACCAGAGAAGAAGATGCTGGGATGTACCATTGTATCACAACTAATACATCTCAAACATTGTCAGTGGAGCTGGAAGTGGAAGGTACTCTCTCTATATATATATTACAAAATTAAAATATTGAGCATAATATTCATATATTTTCTTACATTTAATTTGATGTATATATATATATATATATATATATATATATATAAATATTTAAAAAATAAAATGCATGTATAAATTCTGTTTTATTATTATGAAAACAATTTATTATAAATTGAAATAAAATTAAAACATTTATAAATGCCTGTTTTAAGATTATTATCACACTTTACTTAGAAATGAAAGAAAATTACATATTTTTATATTAAAGACATTAATTACATTTTGAAATAAATTGTATGTGTTTTTACATTTAACTTAAAAAATTAATTATGAAATGTAATTTTAAAATTAAATGTGTGTATGATTTCAATATTATTATTGACTGTTTCAATATTATTATTACATTCAGGAAAAAAAAAAAAATAATAATCTAAAACAGACATTATTATTATTTCTACGTTTAAGGAAGAAAATAAAACCAGTGTGAATTTTATTAAGAATAAAATAAATATTAGATTGTCTTTTGGGGATATGTCAATTCTTTAAGAGCAGAGCATTTTCATTGAAATAAACATAAGCTGTATTTTTATATCTCAAATCACATCCTTTTGGAAAGAAATGACTTCAGGGTAACCTTTGACTCCTATTTTATTCCTTAGCCCCCCCTCTGCCCCGCTGCTTTGGCCACACTGGCCCATGGGAGGACTGTGAAGATCCGGACAGCAGATCATGGAAGGCAATTCTGCAGGATTCACTCAGAGACTTCTCCGCCTCTGTGTACACTGAACTTAAAGGCTCAAAACCCCAAACCAACTTGATCTTCTCCCCAATCAGCATTGCTGTAGCTCTTTACAACCTGCTGTTGGGTAAGTTAAATAATGGAGGAATGTCATACAATCACCCAAAGGCTACACATTGTACCTGCTGAGCCTCTTACTTCTCTCTCTTTGCATCACCCTCTTTCCAAGGTGCTCGAGCTGAGACCAGAACACAGCTGGAAGGTGCTCTTAGGCTTCCTTCAGAATTCTCCTGTCTGCATTCTGAGACAAAGAAACTGAAACAAGTGATAAAGGACACACTGAAAATGGCCTCTGCTATCTTTTATTCCCCAGGTAGTCACAGTAAAAACTCACAAAAATATGCTGAATTAATTTTATTTGCATGTTATTTAGAATTAATTAAAAATGTATTCTAGTTTAAATTGATATTAAATGCACTTAATTAGATACGTCTTAAATATATAACACAGTATACTATATCTGAGTACTTTTAGGTGTTAGTCAACACATTTTGAGTTTAATTATTAAAACAATGATTTTCAGTAAAACTTTCAATTTGACGTTATTACAAAGTGCACTTTTTAAAGGTGTACTTAAGTGTGTTTAGAAACAGTCATGAAAGTCTAGTGTTTCATTCATTATCTTCAAGTACAAGCATTAATTTTAGGATTACAATTAGGCCTTTTACAAGGATGTATGCTGTAAAAATAACAGCATTGCTGTAATTACATCATAATAACTTATTCTGGATTTACGATCTTAGCATAAGGTCTATTTTTAAATGGGATTTGTACCTCATGAGGGACATTGGAATGCTAAGGGGTTTTAATTTTGATACTGACTGCAGTCATAGCCATAGTCTGAAGCGTTTTGTTTCTTCATAGAGCGACAGTTGGGAGAAGTATTTGTCAACCAATCAAAGGAGTTCTATGATGCCGCGCCAGAGAAGCTGACCAATGACAGCAATCAAAATGTGATTCTCATCAATCAATGGGTGGCAAAGAAGACAAACCAGAAAATCACTCAGTTGATTGATTATGTGGATCCCACCAACTCATTTGTTTTGTTAAATGCGGTCTACTTTAATGGCAAGTGATATCATATATCTGAATACTGTACCTGTTTATTTTTTATGACACTGTGTTTATGTTTCTTTGTGCTTTGCAGGTAAATGGAAGACAGTTTTTGAATCCACAAATAAACGGGAAAAGTTCACGACGTTTTCAGGTGACCTCATAGAAGTGCAGACTCTCTACAGCTCTAAGTACAAGCTTCAAACGGGGTACAACAAAAAATTACAGGCTGAGGTACGTGTCACAATTGATGCACAAAGGTTATAATCCGGAAATGGTGCCATTCAAGACCATTTGACTTGATACTGACATTATTTACCGAATAGTTAACTTAGTTACAGTATTTTATAGATTTACCTTGTTTAGTGTATAGTTTATTACCTAATATAATACATATGTAAATGTATTATATTAGCACTGTCAAACTAATAATCACATACAAAATAAATGTTTTTGTTCACATAAACTATGTATGTGTACTGTATAAATGCACACACATACAGTATATATTTTGAAAATCTTTACATGTATATGCACTTCTATATTTATATTAGTATATTTAATATTATACATAAATATATTTAATATATAAACATATCAGTTTTCTTAAATATATAAATGCACGTGTTTGTAAATATACACAGTATACACACCATTATACATATTTCACCATAATTAAATTATAATTAGTGTTGTCAAACGATTGATCGCATCCAAAATATGTTTTTGTTTACATATTTGTGCGTGTACTGTGCATATTTATTATGTATATACACACATACATACAGTATTTATCTTGAAAATATTTACATGTATGTACATTTATTTTCTTAGATTTTATATTCTAAATATATTTAATATGTAAACATTTCTCTTAAATATATACATGCATTTGTTTGTATTTATATTTACATGATAAAAATACACAGTACACAAACGTATATTATGTAAACCAAAACTTTTATTTTAGATGCAATTTATCACGATTAATCGTTTGACAGCACTACTTATAATAAAAAAAATAAAAATAATAATAATAATAATATATATATATGTGTGTGTGTGTGTGTGTGTGTGTGTAATATGTATTTATTAAAAAAGTGTGACCATGTAGTATGTTTTTAGATGGTTCTGAGGAAAGTCTCTCATCAAGCTCTATTATGGAAAAAACATCAGTGATTACATTTATTTATTTATTATATTTTTTGCCAGAAAATTTTGCTTTGGCAAGAAACAAAATAATATTCACCAGATGTGGTGTATTTCAAAAAGTATAACTATAGATAAATACACAAATTACACAAATATTATTAAAAATAAAATGTATAATTAAAAGTTAAATTTAAAAATGTTGATTTAAATAAAATTATATTATCTAAATAAAAACAATTAAATAATGAAAAGTTTACTTTTAAAATCCATAATAAAAAGCCTGAATTTTACATTGCATAATGTCACCATTTCCTATGAATGAACTACAAGCACTTGTACAACTATTTCTCCAGGTCGGAAAGTTCCCTCTTACGGGTAAAAACAGCCTGTACATACTGATCCCGCGCACAATGTCAGAGGAATCCTTTGTATTGATGGAGAATAATATAAACAAAGATTCTATTGAAGCAATGGTATCTGAGATGAATAAAATCTCATCTCAGACCTCTGAGGTTATACTGCCTAAAATCAAACTAACAGTGGACACACAACTGGAGGAATTACTGAAGAATCTGGGTAAGAAAGTCACTTAATTGACTCCAAAATCCTGCATCATTTACTCATCTTGTTCCAAACCTGTAATTAATTTTCTCAGTAGAACACAAAATGAGAAATAGTTTTTTTTTTTTTTTTAACATAAACAATCCCATTTTTATACAATAGAAATATTATCAGAGAATCAAATCATATCAAAATGTCATATATTAACTTTTTGAGAAGAAAATTAGAATGAGAGTAAATGTTTGGTCTGTTTCTCAATAGAAACTATATGGCTTTGGATAACTTGGAATATAGTACATGGACAATATATTTGTGTTTTTGATCCTTTTTACTCCTTTTGGCAACAATGAATGGAAAATGACATAGAACCACCTTTTGTCTAAATGTCTCCATAAAGAAGCTTTAAAATCTGAAGAACCTTTCTGTTTCACAAAATGTTCTTTGTGTTGACAGAAGGTTCTTCAGATTACAAAAAGCTAATAAAGAGATGGTTCTATGAATAACCGTTGACTAAATGGTTCTTTGTGGAACCAAAAATGGTTCTTCTGTGGCATCACTGTGAAGAACCTGTTAAGCACCTTTACTTTTAAGAGTGTACACTTTAAAAATTCTCATGTTGTGTTCCACGAGGAAAAAAATAACAGCAGACAGATTTGGAACAAATGTGGATGAGTAAAACGTGACAGAATTCTCCTCACCTCTCCTCTTCACCTCAGGTTTGTCAGATCTCTTCTTAAATCCTAACTTGTGTGGAATATTTCCGGAGGAATCTGACTCATTCGTCTCAGACGCCCGCCACAGCGCCTTTCTCTCACTGACGGAGAAGGGAGTGGAGGCCGCTGCAGCCACAAGCGTCTCTTTTTCTCGCTCCTTCTCTTCTTTTGCAGCTCTGCAGCCCTTCATTCTGATACTGTGGAGCGATGAGGCTGCCGCTCCGCTTTTCATGGGAAGAATAATCAATCCAATTAATCCATAAAAAGACATCACAACAGTGTCTCGCCACAAGAAAAAAGAATCAAACTTTCAGTTCTACATTCATTCATTCTTTTATCACAAACAAATGCATTTATGTAACAATATATGCATAGAGTTAGAATGCATGCAGAGTCATTAAAGATGTACTTTACATCATGCATTCGTTATTTATTTTCCATGGGATGACAAGAAATCTGTTGCATGAATGAAAGATCATAAGACTCGCACGCACAAAACTCGCTCTCATTTCCGACAGCCACTGTTGCACCAATTTATTTCGGAGACGCAGTTACAGAGACCGACACACGATGGCAGTCACATCACATGTTCCACACAGACAGTCAACGAGGACACGTGAGCGAGACTTGAATAATCCTCCTTCAGTTTGACCCCTCGTTCATTAACGCTCCCCCTGGAGTCCCATCTTGGCTGGCAGGTGGTGCCAGTCCATTATCTAAATGCCATGCTGTTTCATCAAAGGTAGCCTGGATTGTCCCAGTTCACTGAGCAAAAACAAATACCCTTAGATGGGCCCATTGATGGATATTAGGACAAACATAAGCACTGCAGATCGGTGGTCCATCAAAGCTTATGTGACATTCACTTGGCATGCAGCTGCTTAGAATAACATCAGATAATTATACACCGCTTAGGCCATTCGTTTGATAACTCAAATGTAAAAAAATAAAATAAACCCAAGCAGGAACGACAATGGGGGCCATGAAAGGACAGGGTTAACAATATGTTTTTTGTGCAATTAAATGCATAAAATGTCTTCAATCAAAAGAAGATGCAGGTAGCTGATTTACAGAATCGATTAAATGCAATCACGCAGATACAATTACCACGCACGGCAAGAAATGTGCATCGTATCACAGATCTTTTTGTCAGGACCAACCTAGATTTTGTGTTCTGACCCAAAGACGTCCTTGACAGGTAGTTTGTCCTTCAAAGGCTTTGTTTGATTGCTAATTTAACCCCTAATGGGGTGTGCAGTTGTGCATGAGGCCTGCCAGAGGCGATTAACCCTCCATACTGGCACTGTCCTGGTGTTTAGGCCTCTAAACCAGTAGAGGGTGCCGGAGAGAGAGCGAAAAAGTCTGTCAACGTGCATCAGCGCTTGTTTTTTTGTTTTCTGTACAAACATTCAACAGAGACACATACAAAGACAAAACACAGACAGGGACATTCACACACACACACACACACATTCGCGTTGAGGTGACTGTCGTTTGGTTCTTCTCGAAGTGACAGGTGGCAGTACTTGAGTGAACGTTTAAATCCATAGACAGTTCCTTTCATTGCTTTAGAGTTCCTTTGCGTGCCGTCCCTTGTGCTTTTCGGTGCATCATGTTTTTGTCGAGCTGGAAGAGACTGTAAACTTTCATACGTAACAAATCACAAAAGGTAAATACATAGGTACACATAGACGTTTACAGTCAGCCGGATGTGTTGTGCTTTGACAGTGTGCAAAATTACGGCACCACCAACTGTAACAAACACCAGGATGCTATTACACGTTTAACATGTAATAAACAATAACACTATAATATGGCATGAGCTCCTGTGGCATAGTCACAACACGGTACGATTTCACATTAAGTGACGTGTAGACCGGAAAAAGGTTGTGCGTCACAATCTGGGCTTGTGATCACACTTGCTTCTTTCTCATCACAAAAGAATGTGACACTTAGCTGTACAATAGATTATGATGCTTTTTCTCACGCTTTAATATTGAATGTCGTCGTCGTCGTCATCATCATTCTCCTCAGACTGAGCATTATTGCATTTCTTTATCATTATTACTCCATTATTTTTGTATTACTTTTCAGGGGATGAACATGTGTGCGCTTGTCTGTGTGTTAGTCACTGGTAGGGGCTCCTTGCTGTGTCAGTGTGTGCCAGTACTCCACTTTCTTTCCTTTGTATTTTAGACACTCAAACCAGTGTTTCAGTCTGTCTCCTTTTGCGTTAATCCCCAATTCGACACCACCTGGGAAAGAAAGAACAATAGGATCCCAAATGAAAAATAGCAGGGCTGCATGATTATGAGCAAAAAACAGAATGAATAATTACACTACTCTTTGAAAGTTTGGGGTTAGTAAGATTTTTTTACAAAGTTTTTAAAATGAAATTATGCTCACCAAGGCTGGATTTATTTAATCAAAAACTCAGTAAAAAGCATAAAATTATTATAACGTAATTGAAAGAGGTTGCATGCTTATCACTCTCCGCTTGGTGTTATTACCTCATAAATATGTAAATAAGCATCTAATTACCACCCAGGGTAAAATATGAACAGTATGGCACAGAATATATTAGGCAAATAAAGCATGCAGTTGCCTGACACACACAAAGAAATGCAATTAACAATATCAAGGAAAATACACTACTGTTTAAAAGTTTGAGGTTAGTAAGATGTTTTTGAAAGGCTGGATTTATTTGATCAAAAACACAGTAAAAAGCATAAAATGACTAAATATTATAACATAACCGCTTTATTCCAATATGCTGAGTTGGTGATAAAGAACCAGTTTTTATTATTATCGATGTTAAAATCAATTTTTGTGAAAATAATTTCTTTCCAGAATTCTTTGATGAATAGAAAGTTCAAAAAAGCAGAATTTATTTCTAATTATTTTATTTTAATTATAATAATAATAATAAACAGTGCATTTTTGTTGATATTTTAATAGCATTTTTTTGTGTTAGGCAACCTCATGCTATATTTGTCTAACATATTCTGTTTTATACTGTTTATTTTTTACCCTGGGTAGTAATTAGATGATTATTTACATATTTATTGGTTAATAACACCAAGCGGAAAGTGACGAGCAGCGTGCAACTTCTTTCAATACCTTCTTGTCTATATTCACACTTAAATCTTTTGTTTACAGTGAAATTTTCCCATCGGACAAAGTAACTAAAACAGCACATGAATATTTAATTGATGAGGTAAGTATTACAGTCGGATGTTAGCCCCCCATAACATTCTAGCACATGCTATCTGCTTTTTAAAATTACAAGAGTATATTATATTATATACATAAATATTGCTTTTATATGTATATATAATAAGTATATTTGGCAGTGGCTTCTGCTGTCAAGTTGTTCCAGACATTTCAGCGTGTCTTCAGCTTGCTCTGAATAATGAAAGTGTGTGTGAGTATGTTGGTGGACACAAGCTGCGTTTCATTTCATCAGGCCCCTCACGTACTGAGATTCTGTCCCGCTTCGATCACTCCTACACAAACACACACACACCTCACATCAATACCACATGCTCATGGCCACGAGCAAGCCATGACAAATGAACCCTACGCATGACATCCCTGCTATAGGGAATGAAAGGAAAAGAAAGGAAGTAGACAGGGAGCGGGTGAAAGAAAGTGAGTTGGAAAGATCCAAGAAAATGTTAAATAAATACTAAGCTTCATTGCACTTGTCAATCCGAGACCTGTATCCTCGGTGTGCCTTCACGCCTGGATGTTCCTCACAAGCCTCCGTTCATTCATGTCTTTACACTTCTGTTGACCCCCCCCCTCCCCAAATCTGTTCCTCAGCCATACCCTCTAAATCAGTAACACTGACATCAATTACTCTCACTGTCCCGATCGTTACAGAGCGCTCGTGTCATTCAACCATAAAAAAACATGTCACAGCACAAAGCTCAAGAGCTTTCTGTTCTAGACTCTTTTCATTAAGGGACAGTTGAGCCAAAAATGAAAATTCTGTCATCATTTACTCACCCACATGTCTTTCGAAACCGGCATGATCTTTTTTCTTCTGTGGAGCACCAAAGCAGTTATTTATAGCAGAATGTCCAGGCTGCTCTTTCATTAAAATGAACAGTGACCACAGCTGTCAAGCGTCACTTTCAGTGATTAACAACTTAAATTTTAGTCTGTTCCTCACACAAGTTATCATATGATTTATATTGGACTACTTTTATGCTCCTTTCGTGATGCTTTTTTGTTTTTTCTATGGAGCTTGATGGCCCTGGACACCTTCTGCTTTCACTGTATGGAGTGGATATTCTGCTAAACGACTCCTTTGATGCTTCAGGGAAGGGAAAAGTTCTGGAATAACATGAGAATTTTGGGTAAACTACCCTTTATATAAAACTCTTTTCTTATTCTGCACAAGAAATGAGACATGCAAGTTGTAAAATTTGCTTCTGCAAGAAGGAAGCATCAAATCAGCACCATCTTAAAATGAAAGATCCATGTCAAGCATCTATGGCATACTGACAATACCAGAGATCATTTGAGTTGTCACTCAATTTGTATGTGAGTCTATGCAGCAAAGCATTCTGCGTAAATGTTCAAATGTAATCTTATATACACTGTATATAACAGGTGTATTTCCTAATTTTATATACTTGAATATAATTTTGTAGTGTTGTGATATGTCATTCACGTAGCAGCAGGGCTGAAACATTTAGAGAGGAAATAATCATATCATACTGTAGCTTCTTAACTATAACAAAACTTCATGTTACGGTTTTAAATCTGTATTTAACCTCAAAATGTTCTTAAAATAAGTCTTATTTTGTAGTAGCAGTGCTTTAAAAAAATTATTATAAATTCGGAATTCAAATGATGAAAGATCTCAAAAGTACTTTATTCAGTTATATTACTATAGTAAAGCAATTGAATTAAAAAAAAAAAAAACTTACTATGTTTTAGATATGTTAATTTGTAATCTGTAACTTATTTCATTTCCACAGTCACCTGCCCATCACTGCACACAATCCATATTTTTACTTGTAAAACTCACCTATGAAGTCATTGCTCATGCCCAGGTCGTAATCCCAGACTGAGATCTCCAGGGTTTTCTTGGCCAGCTGATCATGTGGGACATCATAGCTAAACTCCTGGGTTGAAGAGGACACACATGAGTTTTCGTAGAGGGAGAAAACAACATTTATATTTACAGTGGGTGTTCACAAGGTGTGGTCACACTCGGCTTTGAGCATGCAAAATTATCACATTTTAGGGCATTGGTTTTAAAGGGCTCATATGATGTTGCTAAAAAGAACATTAATTTGTGTGTTTGGTGTAATGCAATGTCTTTACGCGGATTAAGGTGCAAAGAAATCACATTATTTTCCACATACTGTACATTATTGTTTCTCCTCTAAGCCCTGCCTTCTGAAACGTGTCAATTCGTAAAAAGCTCATCGTTCTACAAAAGCGAGGTGTGCTCTGAATGGCCAGCTATCTAGTGCGTTATAACTGGCCAAATAACTCAAGTGTCTGATGGAAATATTACGCCCCTTACAATAACGTGATGCCATGTCCCGACGCTATTACACCATAACAATAAAACACATTTCAAACGATGCATTTGTGGCATCCAGTGGAGACATAATTACTGATTATCATGACTTAGTACTGCCTTGATCGGAAAAAATGACAAACAAACACTACCCTTCACTGCTCAAAACTTACGTTTGTATAGTAAGTAGCAGGTTTGTTTAATAAGAAAATGAAACTTACTTAAAGGTTATGAGTCAGAAGCGCCAGACTGTCCTTGCAGAGATAGAATTGCCTCACTTTATAGTCTCTGTGCACAGCCAGCACAGGCTACTCTATCAGGTTTTAGGAGTCTGTCCTCCATAAATGCGTTGAACACACTCTAATATTTGTGTTGAACTGTTCTGGAACAGTGTTGTGAATACAACTTAACCACTGATTTCTAGTTGTATCTCTTTTGGAAGTAGTTTCACTTTCACAATGAAACACAGTGTCAGAAAATAGCGCTGGCAGCAACACTACAGCGAGAAAAATAGTTCCGCCATCTTTTTTTGCATAAACATTTGGGTGGTGTTTTAAAAATAAAAATTTTAAATCACATCATATGCCCTTTAAACAAACCATAACTTATAAGTAACAAAAAAAAATGATGTGTCATATATACCACCTACAACACTTTCCCACAAATTGCAAATCAAGTTTTCATTCTTCATTTTGAGTCGAGATCAATCTGTGACTAGAAATTCACAGGTCAAAGTTTATCAAACCTGAATCTGGTATGCAGCCAGGAATGAAACTTCACTTGTGCCTGCGTTTCCTCTCGCCCACATTCACATGAATATGAATGGATTTGAAGAGATCTGAAAGTCTAAAGGGCTGCATGAATGTGACAAAATCATTATTAATTGTGGAGCTTCATGTGACCACACCTTTAATAGCTTGAATAGCTGACCTCATTAAACTCCGGATTTAGAGTCTTCTTCTTCACTGAGGTTTTGTATTTGGACTTTTTTCCCATGTCAGGCTGCAAAACACTGATAAAGTGCAAGAGAAAGAGAAATAGCCAGAAATGCATCATTGCTCTGCAGCGAGAATTTTATAACTTCTAAAACATCAAAGCAAATCATTAGCCCGGTTTGTCTCAAGCTCACAAAACATCCACGACACAATCAAGGCAGAGAAAAGGCACAGACAAGGGTCTAAGAGCTCATTTTAGAGCATGACGAATTCTAGAGAGAGAATAGAGAGAGAGACCTTGTATAGTGATGTGGTGATGGTGTTGTTCTGGGTGATTCATTCAATCTATTACAGACTGAGAGATGATAATCTCTAATTGAGGATGGATGGAAGGAATGGATTGAGAGTATGTTGGAGGACAGATGATGCATCCACAAGGTCTTTGGCTTATGGAGTCATCAGTGGATTACCAATCAGGAGGACTCATCATTTATTATTCATGAGCGATATCAACCTACACAACATGTTACAAGGAGAGAGATGGAAAGAGACGTGTGATGTGAAAAAAAATTGCATGGGGATATGATGCAAGAGACATATTGGATGGATCCAGGATGAGTTGCAAACCTGCTTCCCGTAC
Source organism: Enteromius argenteus (assembly GCA_032357425.1). NCBI lineage: Eukaryota > Metazoa > Chordata > Actinopteri > Cypriniformes > Cyprinidae > Enteromius > Enteromius argenteus. The sequence goes on along the minus strand of JAUCMR010000160.1, from coordinate 5,716,468 downwards.
CCGAAGCATAAATACATTTAAATAACACTTATAGGCTGAACAACATTAGATTAATTAATCATGCCGGTGTATATTTGCATGACATCTGTGTTGTTAGAGGCTGATTAAGTAAAAAAATTAAATTAATCAAGTAACTGCAATTACAAAACACAAATGAGCTCTTTTAAATGACAAAAACACCTCTGGATATATGCTGTTTTTGGTGCTTTTCTCTGTCATTTAATGAATATTAGCTGTTATTATCAACAGAAAATGATCAGAGCATATAATACAAATAAAAAAAAATCACTCATATAAAAGGCTAAAAATAATGTTAAATAAAGTTAACTGGCAAATGGCACATTTTGTGAATAATATATATAAAAACCAGCTGGGCATCCAAAAATAAAGGTTTTTGTGAACATAATATATGTGTGTGTACTGTGTGTATTTATTACAAGAATATATTAATACTAATATAATTTATTTTATATATAAATATATTTAATATATATACATAACATATTTTTTTAAATATATACTTGTATGTGTGCGTATTTATATGTACATAATCAGGGCCGGCCCTGGCCAATTTGCTTCCCTAGGCGAGATTTTAGCTGGTGCCCCTTACCTCACAGCCCATTCCACCAATAATCATTGTGTTCAGACATTGTAGATCTCTGGAACTCCAGACATTTTAACATTTTGAACTAGACTAGGCCAACATAAAGTTTGTTCCAAATGTTTACCTCATCTAGTTTAATATTATCATCATCATTTATTACATAGTTTTACCTCTGTCTTTGTCCCGTTTTTCTTCTTCTTCTTCTCTTCTTCTGAATCATATTACATAATAATACTAATATATTAATAAAATAATATATTACATAAATTACATAAAATCATCAGGTTTAATATATTATCAAATTTTATGAGTGACCCATTTGTTGAATTTTGGACTGTGTATTAGTTACTATTTCTGCCATAGAAAGATAAACACTGTAGTAAAATTAGTAAGTCATTCAATTGACTGAACCGTTCAAAAATATGAATTCATTCATAAACAAAATGATTTAAATTAAAAGGTTCTATTCATAGATAAATACCCCCTAACACATTTAATATGCAATCATTGATCATGCTCTAAATGTGAAATATATGCAGCCAAAGAAAGTTACGGGCAAAATAAATTAATTCACTTCAAGTGCCTACAGCATCTTTTTAAGATGCTGCGTATGCGCAGTCACAACAAAATTAACAAATCAATCTCCAAGACAACTTGTTATTCCAAAGACATATCAGGGATTCATATAAAAGAACTAATCATTCATGAAAGATGTACTGCACAACTGCGTTTAACACACAACGATCCTGTGACTACTGTGTCTTAAATTAGTTTCTTATCAGCTTATTTATTAAACTGGTGTATGAAAGCAATAACACACTTGCAATCACGCTGTCAGTTTCCATTGAATGACAGTTGGATAATATTGATGAATTATCATTTAACAGCACAGCGTGTGTTTGGTGCAAAATATGATTTACCACTGAATAATAACCACTGGACTAATGAGACACTATTGAAACTAATAATAGATGCTCGAGAGCTGATTCAATATAAAATTAGCTAATCTTTAGATATTAATTGACTGAATTGCTGGTACATGTCAGGATATTAATCAGAATATTAATGATGTTTTATTTCAGTGTGACAAGCTTTATGTCACTGACAGGATGATTTTGCATTTCTAATGACTTTTTAATGTGATCCTATAAATTTTTTATTGACAAGTCCCATAATAAGTGTTGGATATTAATTGGTCGTCATTTAAACTTGCAACATTTTTGGATGTGTTCGCCTACCCCAGGCCCAATGAATAGACAGGCGTGGGACATGGGACATGTTCCAGCTGTTTTCTTTATATCTTCATGGAAAGTTGTGACAAAGACATCAACAGTTTGTCAGATCTTGAAAGAGTTACAGGGAAGGATAAACCTGCTTTAAATGGCAAAACTGACTGATGCTAAGCATGATAATATTAGATGCTATTACATTAAGCATGAGGCACATAATGTCCTTCTAAAGAAAAGCTGCAGGAAATTTCATTCTTGATCCTACGGGGCTCACTTCAGATCTAACCCTAAGGTGACAACTGTCGTCATCTGGGTAATTAAAAGAATAACTGTCGTCCTGGAATAGCCTGTCTACAATGACAACCGTCAGTCCTGCATTAAAGAAGAAATTTGGCATGGACAAAATGTTTACGCCTACAATGAGACAATCTTGAGTATTGGAAATCATTGTGTAGCGAGGGCAAATTCAGATGAATAACAACGGCATTTTCAATATGTTAACTCTCTACTTTTACAGAGCAAGTTCAGTTCATAAGAGGCATGGTAAAACAAGAAAAAAAAATCATTTTACATAATATTTACATATATTAAAGCTGAAGTGTGTCATTTGTAATTAGTGCAAGCAGCATAAAATTAGTGTGTAATTATCATTCCTGTAGCTCAAAGAGTAGCGAAGCTGAAGGTCATGGGTTTGATTTCAAGGGCGAATGCCTGAACTTATGAGAAGTACATCATGAAAGCAATGCTTTCTGCCAAATGTAAATGTAATTTCTGTGCCAATAAATGTTATCAAATGAAATGTGTATAAGTGTGCCTACATCCCTACATATGTTATGCGATATTCATTAGATAAATATTATGCCCAAGTACAGAGTATTCATAAAATACTAGTTGAAAAATGAATGAATACTGCTACCATCCAGAGTCACAAGTATCCAACAGACACTTTACTATATAGTGAGGACACGAGATTGTCATCACATGATATTGGCGACATGACTGAATTACTACACACATGAATACTTAAAAAGATAATGTACAGTACTATTCAAAGCTTTGTTTTTGGTTTTTTGTAACAGTTTAATAGTATTTTATTAAAAGTCTCATATGCTCACCAAGGCTGCATTTATTTGACCAAAATACAGTAAAATAGTACATTTTCTATTTTAATATTTTAAAATGTTATTTATTATATTTATAATATATGTTATTATATTATTCTTGAGTGTCACATGATTCTTTAGAAATCATTCTGATATTTATTATTATCAATTTTAAAAAATAGTTGTGCTGCCTTAATTTTTTATGGAAACCATGATATTTAGTTTAGTTTTAGTTTTTATTTAAGGTTTGACAAGACAGGATGTGGCAGCACAAAACCCTGAAATGTGTCAAACACACACACACTTCAAGACAATCATTTACCAAGTATAAAACAAGTCAAAATACTGATATACAAGCATAATATATTAGTATATTATATTGCAAAATAAAATCTATATTTTTCAGGCTGTTTTGATGTTCAAAAGAACAGCATTTATCTGAAAACATTTTTTGTCTCAGTTTTGATCAATTTAGTGCATCTTTGCTGAATTCAAAAAATTAAAAAAATTAATTATTAAAAATAAATTGGTGCAGTGGAAAGATTCATCGCATATACATAATGAATATATATACATGCATGTATATATTTAAAAATATATGTTATGTTTATATATTAAATATATTTAGATAAAATATAAAATATCTGAATATAAATATATACATGTAAATACATGTTCATTTTTTTCAAAATTATACTGTATGCGTGTATCTCTATATATATACACATAATAAATATACACAGTACACACACATATATAAACAAAAACTTATTTTGGATATCACAATTAATCACTAATTGCATTAAAATAAATTTAATACATTAACTTAAATTTTTTGAAAAATCATAATGATCAATCTTTTGAACATTACTGTACTTCAATAACGTTTGTTCAACAAATGAAGTAAATATTGCAACCATTTGGGATGCCATAATGACTGTTTTCCTAAATACTCCTTCCGTCTTCCATTAATGAGACAAACTGACAGTCCTGTCTCTAACTCACACCACCACTGGAGCCAATGTTGCTGTGTTAGGAAGCTCAAATCACTGAAACAAACAGAGAAATGTTCTTAAAGCACCACAGAGTTCCAATGTTGACATGTTTCCTGGAAATCAACCTGCTATAGATGACTCCTAACTGAGATAGGAGAAAGTATTTTAACATCAAGAAAATTACACACTTCAGTTTTAATGTGCACCTGCATCCATGTATCCGTGAATTAGTCACTAATTACATTTTGACTTAATCGTCTCTGCAATTAGTGAAAAACGCACATTCAAGAAGTCGGTGCGCTATGCCAAGCGTCTGAATAAACATTCGAATGCGATCCTAAATGTCTCGCCGTTGCAACAAGTTCAGATGAAAGCGGAACTATTGAAATTGTGTCCCGTGTAATGACATTAATTAGAGCATGTGCAATAATATCTGCATTCCCTTGTCTGTTCTAATTATGTGGTGATGCCGAGGGCCAGATGAAAATAGAGCTGAACTCTACGGGGTCTCATTCATAATCATTACATACACACACAATCTGAAAAGTGGGGGCATATCTAAATCTCATCAGCCTCTCTAAATACACATTAGAAATATCATTAGTTTTAAACGCCTAGTTGCCACAGATGAAAGCATAAAACTGAACTTTCCAGACATGGCATTGTTGTGACAGTTACGATATGAATATAGAAAAATGCGTACGTTTGTCAAAGACGACTTTTCTTCTCTGCTGTTGTTCGTGTCTTCGCTCCTCAGGAAGTTTACTTTCTGTCAGCGGCTTTGTGCCAGGCATACTTGAGTCATGAATATTAATTATTTTGTGATGTTCACACTAACTGATTTGCTAAAAACAGACATTTAATGCTAGCCTCAGCTGGATTAGCGTTTAGCATGTGCGTATTTGTTTGCTATAAAAGCAACGGATTGACAGATGCTTCAGCTGCGATAGATCAGAATTGACCTGATTTTAATACACATTCCTGCTCTCATTATTTTTTGGTGCATGTTATTCCAAAGAAAATGTGCATCTTTAAATGCTTCTGAAAACATCTACCCATGGGTAATTTCACTAAACTAATGACCTCCAATAACCTGTCAGTGTTATTTTAGCATCACTGAGATACTGTTATAGTTTTTATTTTTATATTTTCCATTCTGTTGCGCATTTACCTTTTTTTTAGTGTTAAGTCATTTTTATTTCACTTTTAGTTAAACTAAATAAAAATAAGAAAAATCACCTTGGACACTACTTGAAATGTGTATTTTTATATAAATTTGTTTATATTAATGTTCATAAATTTTTTTTCAGTTAACTTTTTTATGAATTTAAATTTCAGTTTTAGTTAACTGCATGTATAGTACTAAATTATGAAAGTGTTTTTTCTAATATCTTGTTTAGATAAAATTTTACTAAAATCAAAATGACTTGCAAATGTCCCATCAACTACGTCATTAATTTAGCCTTTTTATCTTTGCAGCCCAGGAAAATAAACCTCTTTAAAGCATAACAATTATCAGATAATCCGAATTTCGACATTTGCGAAAGTGTTTGCCTCTGCATGCACATAATCTCTGCTGGAGATAATTAACTAATCACTGATTGCTCTAAAAATAACTTTATTGAACGGAAAGGTTATGTATACAAATTATTTGCTCGGTTAATTACATTCGAGATGTTTCGAACACAGCTGATGTGTCGATTCCTTTCCTGAATTTCTCTGAAATTGCCTGTAGCCTTGCCTTAGCACATTGATTAAATGGATTTCCTTCTAGCAACCTGGATATGGTGATTACATTCACATACAGGAGAGAAGAGATAGAGAGTTGTGGGTAAGCCTCCCTGCCTAAGCTTCTTCGGTTAAAACCAGACACTATGTGTTGCCAGAGAAAAACATCTCAACAGAAAAAAAACATGTGAAAGTCACTAGCTGCCCCTCTCTAAATCTAGAGATTTAACTCTCTTTCTCCCTATGGAATGACTACAGTATTGATTGGCCCCCAGTTTCCCTCAACAGTTAATCCCTACTTGTGTCCAGTTTCATGTTCCCTCTATTACAGACTAAGCCAGTCCGGCACTCAGCAATAACGATGGTCTGCTGACCCCAGGCCAATGTGAGAGAGTTGGTAGCTGACCGACACAGATGGAATTTGAACAAAATTAAGAGAAATACTTGACTGAGAATCATCTGTTAGAGTGGGTTAAAATGACAAACCAATTAATATGCCTTAAATTTTCAAACAAATAAGTTTCAAATTATTAAGGTGGTTTAGTGGTAAAATTTCTAGATATTATTTCAAACTGAAATATTATTTTTTATTATTTTTTTTGGAATGATCATTGTTTTTAATAAAAAAATTGTTACAAATATAAAAAAATAAAAATCAGCTACATGAAAATAGAAACAAAATCATGTAAACATAAAAATTAAAATTAAATAAACAAAAATATCTGAAATGTAAGAAAAGAAAGAAAAACATAGCTGTCATAAAGTTTATCAATAGAACTATAGATATATAATTTCTAGGTCTTATTGCAAATTGTTTTCAATTCTTGCAATTGTTTTTATATTAAATAAAACTAATAAAATTAATAACATAAAAATGTAAAAAAAAAAAAATCTGTCACATTTAAAAATAAAAATGAAATTGGAAAATTGATAGGATGGGATTTTTTTTCTTTTTTAAAAAAGGATTTTTGCTCTTTATTCTTGAGCTTCACTATTTAGCCATCTTTCAAAATTTATATATTAATGTATATTTAAATGTAAATTATTCACTTTAGCTAATTGGTGACACTGAAAACACTTGGTTTTTACATCATTGGTGTATTCCAATTATCTTGCTTCATTTGTTTTTTTTAGAATCCATTAAATTATTACAATTAAAGCCTTTATTGCTATTAAAAAGACAAGAGTGACTGATGCAGAAAATCCAGTCTAATAAAATGAGTTTACTGCTTCAATAAATTCCAGCTAAATCCAGCCATAACTGGAATCAACCTCAGCGGACAAAAACCCCCAATAACATCTGGTCCAGCGGTCACAATGCACGAACAATCCCAGCATCCAAACAAGCCATGCTGTCATACGTGTCACGAGAGATGGAGTCAAAATTTCCAGCTTATCCTAAACTATATTGACAAGTCAAGTCCTAAACAAGCGCTAAAGCAGCTGTCACACACACTCCCAGCAGTCTATCCCGCTGTATAAAAGCAGTCCACTCTCTAACAATAGATTTCCACTGCTCCAGTGAGCCCATCAGTGCCTGTAACTGGCACGATAAACAAGGAAATCCTATCTCCTCTGAGCAGATAGCGGAAAAAACTCCTCTGCATCACACAACACATCAAAATACATTCACGATAAGAATGAACAGGACCCCATCGACAGGAAGAGAGTGGTCCAAGATTTATGCATGCTTTATCAGCCTTGAGCGGAAAGAGAGAGAGAGAGAGCGAGCGAGGAATGTATAGTGTTGAGAATAAGAGGTATGGCAAATGATAAAAGAGCATGTGATGGGAAACCGAAGGTTAAAAAAAAGCAACGACCGAGTTTTTCTGACTTTCCATGTGCCTCTTGATTTTATGCATCCATCTCTATGACCCATTAATTCTCCATGCCTCCAAATAAAATCTCCTCATTTCTTATTGTGTGGGTGAACTTTGAATTACTCTTTGCAAGAACCCACAGGGGGATAAATTATGATCAACCGAAGGTATAGAGAGAAATAAATCACCCTGAAATGAAATCCATGATGTTAACTAGGAGGAGGGCAAAGCCAATGAATTGAGTCATATCGCAATAACATGTACTTGCGTTCACATGATGCTGTGCTATGCAATGATTCAAGGGAGGACAAACAAAATTATGCTTGTTAAAACCTGTTTTTTTATCGTAATAAATGTGAAAATTAAATAAAAGCTGTGAAAATGATAATCATGCCCACCGTTGACTCACTACAGGAGCCCTGGGGATTGTACTCGTCTGCTAATTTGCTTTAACTCTATTTGAACAACATTGGTGCTTTGAGGTACTGATTACAACATTAGATCCACTCGTGTGGGGTTGTAGGCTCCAATCATTACAAAAACCCACGGGTCTCATCTCAAACTTCTAAAAAAACAACAAAACAAACAAAAAAACAGTCTGTTCGATGACTATTTGATGCATACTGCGAACAAAGCCGGACGGCCCTTTTTTGGATCTTGTTTATTCCGTCTGCCTGGCTTTTTATGCTTTTGCAATGCCAAAAACTCAGACTTGGCATGAACAGGCATTTGGTCTAAAAGTTCCCACTTTATTTTTGGCTTGGAGGATACCAGACATGTGACCCCACACTCCTCTTTATCAATTCCTGTAACTTTACCATCAGCTACTCTGAAAAAAGAAAGCAAAAGACTCACATTTTGACAAAAGGGTCCGAGTAGCCGTTCGAATCCATGGCCGCCAGGTGGGCACAGCGAATAATTCCTACAACCAGAGAACTTTTCTCTGTGTTGTACATCAGAGAGACCAGGATACGGCCACGCTAGAAAAACAGAGAAAGACAGATAGGCTTGGTTCCATTGATCAATATTCAGAACATCAATAATACATTGATAATATATGTCAGTAGGGTACAACCAGGCTAAACATCCCCTTAAAACAACATGACTGTTTTTGTAGTTCTCTTTTTTTGTGTACTGTACAGATGGGATACAAAATTTGCGTAAAAATAAAATTTCATTTAATATATTTTAGAATTTCATAACTGGTCTCATCTAAAATTAAGAAATACTTTTAGTTAGAGAACACCACATACAATATTAGTACAATCAAAAATCATAAAACCTGTCTCAAAATGTTATATAATTTTAGAGATTCTCATTAGCTGACATCCCCAAAAAAAGTTTCATACTTATTTCAAATATAATTACCTTATAATCAGCTACTGAATATGATAACCTTATGGACCAGGACAGTTTATCAGTCCAAAGTGTAAAAACAAGTGTTCGGAAAAGTGCTTTGGTTGCTAATTGGTGTTTTGAGATAGTAAAAATCAGGTCCTTTTATCCCGGGTCCTTTGTCCTCATTGTGCCCTCAATAGTTTTTTCTACATTCAGGGCAGTTTTAGTGTAAATAGAGAGTTTGCAGAGGTCTCAAATATGGGACAGAAAGTATTGGATCTTTACCTCCTCTTCTGCAACAGGAGCCCCAGGATCCACTGCCTGGCTGTTACCCTCCCGGGTCTGTAAGTCCATAGAAAGGTTATTAATAATACAGCAAATACCCAAACACTAAATTATGCATAGTACAAATTCCAATGGACGTAACCTCACAACAGGCACAATGACTCACACACCTGCGCAATTCTCTCGAGGCCCATGTTGTATTTCTTGCTCTCTCCCTCCTTGAGTTTCTTGAGGGCCACCCTGACTTCACCTATGAACTCATTCCGTCCTAAACGATCCATATCACACACACACAGCCTGTAAGAGAGAGAGAAAGAGGGCACTCAAAATTCTTTAGCTCAACTCTCAAGACAGAACATGTTAAGCAAGTTGCATGCACAGCCATAGAGAGAACATGCCAAGAGAAGCTGAGGCTCTGAGCTGAGAAGTAGGTGGGTATTGACTAAAGGCTGGTCGTAATATTGTTTTTGACCATTTAATTTGTGCTGATAAAAGCTTTTTGAACCATTAGACATTACACTTATGTTATTATTTTCCTGAGCACCTTAATATTACTAAAATCAAACTGTATTTAAATTGAGCCAATCTGCAAGACTAAACTGCTTTATAAAAATAGTCACACTATTCATTTTAAAACGTTTCATGCATCGCTGTTCAGTGGCAGAGCTATTAAATCTACAGCATCACAAAATAAAACAAATGACACTGTATCTGAGTTGAGCGTTTGCAATCTGAATTAATCATAATGATTTAAAAGACTTGCTTATGGCAAAAACACCAACAACAATAAAAAGTTAATATCTTTTGTAATGTCTTTTTGGATGCACATGTAAAAACAAAAACAGTGCAGCCAACGCAGCCTGATTCATGAATGAATAGTTCATGAGAGACTCTTTGATTCATTTGAATTGACACTTCTGAGCCAGTTCTTTTAATTAATGAATCAACTTTAATGAGTCAAAAGTCTCCACAACTGAAGAGTAATTTTTAGAATCATTCAAAAGAACAAATAATAAGTCTATTTGATTAATTTATTCATCACATACTGGGAAAAATGAACACTTTACATCATCCTGTTCAACAGCACCTAAATGTGAACCTAAATATTACTAAAATCCCTTTTTAGTAATATTACAAAATTGATTCAGGTTAAAATTACTTCTAAAATTAAACTGAGCCAATCTGAAAATCTAGATTACTGTATAAAAACTGGCACACTATTAATTTTAAAGCATTTCATGCATCATTATTTGGTAGCAAAATAAATGATTCTGTTCGTTAGTTGAATTGTTTCAGCATAATGGTTACTGAAAATAAATCTCTTGTCTTGTCGGATGCACATGTAAAAACAAATGATGTTTATAAACAAATTTTGGGGGGAGCATGCGCAGGTAATCATTAGCCCGCTCATCGCTAATAATCTAATCACCTAATCATCCTATCAGCCTATCTTCCTACCAGATCGCACGCCACTTCCGATAAATAAGCCAAAGCCCCTTCTCTCAGTATCTAGATCTTAGTATCCCTCCTCCACCCGCTTCTCCTTCTCTAATCCTTCATCCGGAGGGAGCACTCAGGGTTCGGACTAGGCCGTCAGCCTCTATCCTCCCCGAGCCTGATAGGGTTGTTAACCCTAGGGCTCGGCAGCCCTCTGAACCCTGAGTCTTCTCCACGGACAGCACGCCAAACTCGCTTCGCTCATTAAGATTACCGGCAAGTTCGAACTCATGAAAGTGCAGCCACTGAAGTCTGAATCATGAACAAATAATTCATAAGAGTCTATTTGATTAATTACATTTGACTACTGAATTGACACTTTTGAGTGTTTTTTAAATAAATGAGTAAACTTTAATAAGTCAAACGACTCTACAACTGCAAATTAATTTTTTAAAAATTATTCACTAAATCTGCCAGAATGCTTACTGAATTAAAATCTGACTCACTGAGCCGCATCATAAATTTCATTCATGTCTGACATAAAACAATCTTCTTTCACAGTGTTTGTGTCCTTAATCCTCTATGGAAAACATTATGAAATATGATGAGAGACTTAAATCGGCATAACTACAGATTGGATGCTCAATTAAATGTAGTTATATATATATATATAAATAAATGAATACATATTAAAAATATGCTATTAAAAATATGCCATATTACTTTCTAATCAATATATTAATTGTAAAAAACTATGGATTATTGTGTTTTTCCCCCCAGCTCTGTTATAGGAACCTGCAAAACCATTTATCGTTCAATCTCTAGTATTGACTTTGAGAAAGAGGGAGATTAAGGGAACAAAACAGCAACAGCAACCAGAATGAGAAAACAGGAATTTAAGCAAAGTGCACAATGTAAGAAAAGACAGATGGTTTTTTTATGTCAGCGACAGATATGTAACTGAAAAATAAAACTGAGTAAAGAATATATGAGGCAGAAAAACCAGGATGTGGATACAAATACCAAAATGTAGGAGAGGAAGAGCTGAGGTGTTAATGTGGGTGTCAAAGAGCGAGTGCGCGAGAGGCTGTACGTAAGCAGATGACACTGACATCATGATCTTGTTGGCTTCTCACTTCCTTCTAGGGCTCGATTAGTCATTTCTTCCAGCCAGGTGTGTACACATGCTCACATAAACATATGCACACACACTCGTGTGGAGGTGGATAACAGGTGCTCTCTACATCCTGTAACCTGTCCTGGGGACCGTTCTTCCTGAAGCTGCTATTTATTACTCGTGGGGTTGAGCTTTCCTTGTTAATGTCAGTCACAGTGATTATGTTGAGAGTTTGCATGCATATGGAAGTCACCAGCATGCAGGACATCCAAAAGACGGGTACTATTCAGTGTTTACTCAGTACTGAACTGTGAGTCGGATGAGTCATGGGCAGACCCACGCAGAATCTGTGCCTGCAGTATTTCACAAAAAATTGAATGGATGGATGCATAGATAGATGGACGGACATATTGACCGACTGAACGATGTAAGGATAGAAAGATAAATGGATGGACATACGGACAGTTAGAATTATGGATAGTGAATGAGTGAATGAGGACGCATCATATCCACGAGTGCAATATGGAATACCTCAAGGCTCAGTACTAGGGCCGTTACTTTTTACGCTTTACATGTTACCCTTGGGAGATATTATCAGGAAACAT
>JAUCMR010000160.1:5685549-5698959 GCA_032357425.1 Enteromius argenteus | reverse complement strand
CTCTAGTACATCCTAAATGAAGAAACTCATCGCTAAACTAGAAGCTCAATCATCCCCAAAATAAACATTCTTTCACATTTCACCACCTATGAGCACTAGGGGAAATAATTAACACCCCCAAGCTCCATCTGTGCAGAAATTACCTCTGCTGTAAATAGTTTCTGAATTTAAAGAATCTGTCAAAATCAGATGCTGCTCAGATGTGCTACAGTTGTTTGCACTTTGTGCAGCGGGTGGTGATGTAGTGGTTTAGGCTCTGGGCTAGGAACTGGAAGGCTGCTTCAATTCTGGCAAAGTGCAAACCATGATTCATCATCACTGTGCCCTTGAACAAAGCACTTAATCCCAGGTTGCACAAGACATTCTATGGTGATCTTGTATGAAGGTCCAGCACAGTCTCACGACCAATTCGTATGTATTCGTACAAGGTGCTAAATTCGTGCTAATTCGTACTAATTCGTACGACATCACTCGTATGATTTTGTACGATTTGTCTAAAACCCTGTGACGGGTAGGTTTAGGGGGTGGGGTTAGGTTTAGGTAATTTGTACAAATTCATACAAATTGGCAACTCATAAAATTTAGAAGAAATCGTATGAATTCGTAGTGAGGTCGAATTAGCCACCTCGTAAAATATGTACGAATTGCCGTGAGATCAGGATGGAAGGTCACACAAATATGTATAAATACTGATTTGCACATAACTGCAGCTTAAATAAAGCTTAAATTTTTGCAGTTGATTTACTGACAATATGAAATTAAAAAACACAGACGTAACATTTCATTCACATATTGACTAACGCAGTATACCAAGTGCAATTAGCACAATCGCAATAGACAAAGCCGATGCTCATCAGGTGCGGGTGATCTACCTACAATAAATTTATTTTTGGATGTTAAAATGGCGCAAAAAACAGTAATTTGACATTAGTTTTAGTACTCTCCTCCTATAAATTTTACACCTGAAAGGAAACTCCTAGAAAAACATGCAATAAATGTCAGAGGCAAAAACATTTGTATCCATGCTAATTCTTCACTGTGCATTTTTTGTAAATTCTGACAGTACTATTTTAATGCCACAATACTATTTTAATAGCATTCCTTAAAAACGTCCTGGTTATATAAAAACTACTGAGTATGTGAATTCGATTGGCTGAGAACACTGAATTAATTGCAAGTAGAGTTTCATGGCTGAACTATTCATTTTGTTCCATGTGTTTAATCAAAAGATACAAAAAAATATAAATAGAAACTTATGACACAAGGAGAGAAGTAGAGATAAAAGTATCTCACCTTTGTGGCCAAGGTGAGATAAGATGAGGGGAAAAAACACTTCTTAGCTACTTAGCTTGTTATGTAAATGTAAGACTCAGGTGCAACTCAGCTGGACTCTCCAAATTTAGATGAGTAAAAGTGCCAGTGTTTCAGAGCCTATTTTATCAGCAATAAATTACAACAAGTAATTTTTGATAAATTGGATTTTAGATCTACTTGGATCAAAAATCTAAGGGGACACATGCTCCTAGTTTGAATGGGAATGATGCATCTGGGTAGAGATGACAGTGGGAGAGATGAAGAGAGAGAGTCAGTCAGGGAGGACAGGAGAGGAAACATCATTTATCTCTTCTCCCTCAGGTGAAAGGCAGACATCTGCTCACCTACTTTGCAGAGGAGAGAGAGGACGAGAGGCTTTCCCCAGCTCACCTCCTCTTGATCACACACACACACACACACACACACACACAATCATCATTACCCCTTCTGTTTCTTACCCTAAACTCCCAATACTCACATACATACACTTGTTTACCGATCTAAATGAGGACTAAATGTGTAAACCTCTATTGTTTTGTGTTTAAACTAATTATAAGACTAACACAAACTATAACCTTTTAAAATTACACTGTTTTTCAAGAGAGCGCTGGATGGTTTGGATGGATGGACAGTCTAGACAGTTAGATGGATGGACAGAAAGACAGACTGATAGAAGGCCAGAGAGATGAAAAGACAGACTGACAGATGGAGAGATAGACTGTCTGCTTGTCTGTTAATCCATCTATCTGTTTGACTGATAGAACTGATAGATAGATAGATAGATAGATAGATAGATAGATAGACGGATGAAAAGAACAATCTATAGATAAAATGGCAGAATAATGGAACAACAGAACAACAGAATGACAGACAAATGGTAAGACAGACAGACACAGACACAGACACAGACAGACAGACAGATAGACAGATAGACAGATAGATGACATGCAGACAGATAGAATAACATTTTTTATATATTATTAATATCTTAATACTACCACATTATATTTTAGCACTTATATTATTTATATTATATATTTGTTCATTATTTAGTAATTTGTTTTAAGCTTTCTTCACCAAGAAGGTGATTTCATGTTTTTTCATTATTTATTATGTCTAAATTTGGTCAAACATGCATGGCTTTTCCCCGTAGAATAAAATGTCAAAACTGCTTATTTCCTTGTAACGAAAATGCATGATGATTGCTGCCTGTCAAGTTCAGTTAAAATTTAGCTTTTGTATATTAAAAAAGCAGCAACAACAACATATTAGGTCGGGACTTGAACCCGGGTTCCCTTTCACGCTGCACATAAACTGTAACACTGAACTCATCTCACACACAACACTACAGAGCAAGTTGAGAAGTGTTTTTCCCCCTGTAGTCATGTCATGCCCTGCCTAGAGCACAGAGCGAGCCAGAACCACCGCTGGTACCCCCTGAAAAATGGTGCCGCCGCTTGTGGGGACGTTTGCTCTCCTCAATGTAGGCCAAATCTGACCACCCACACCCACACACTCACAAAAAAAACACAGCTCACCCATCACACCATTTCTTCCCTAAAATTCTACTCCCACCCCAGACACTCGCACTTCAAATACCCTGACATGCACGCTAAACTCCCCAAACTGGGCAATTACCCTGCAACAGCTCGTTTAACAAATTAGTGTTAAATCAAAGAAACGCTCTGGCTGTGAAGACCCAAACACAATCTCCCAAACCGCAGTCTCTCTCACACTCGCTCTCCTGACAGAGCGAGTCCACGTCATTCATTGCCTGAAGAACATGTTGCTTTTCTGCATATTTCATTTCATCTCTCTCTCTCGCCCTGTTCTACTCTCTGCACTGCTGCATTTGAAGCTGGAACCAGCCAAGCTTGGCTATCCTCTCTCTCGCCCCCTGAGGATGCTCGGCAAATGAATAAACACACTTTAATTCCAGCAGACATTAGCAAAGAATACATGTAACAATCCATTAAAACAGCACCAACTGAGCAAATAGCTTCTGGGACTTGAGATGAATCATTCAAACCACTATTCATTTAATTGACTTTACTGTCGCAGTACCATGGTACAGTTACGGCGTCAGATGGTAAAACCACACTGTTTAACATGCAGTATTTACTTACCATGGTATTTACAATTCAATAAAAAGTAACAACATAATATATTTCTTGGCCATATACAGTGATAGAACCATGATAACAATATGGTAAACTCAAAGAACCATGGTATTACTGTATTATTTGATAGCATTACATATAAAAATGTGTACTACCATTTTTTTGGAAAATGTACAATGGTAGTACAAATGTACTGTATTCTTGGAAATTTATAAATGTAACATGTACATTACCATTTAAACATTTTGGACAGTAAAATTTTTAATGATTTGCAATAAAGCAGGGGTGCCCAACACTGCAATAAAGTCTCTTTTGCTCTCAAAAGATGAATTTATTTGATCAGAAATACAGTAAAAAACTGTAATATTGTGAAATCTTATTACAATTTAAAAGAGCTGTTTTCTATTTTAAAATATAATTTTTTCCTGAGCTGAATTTTAAGCATCATTACTCCAGTCTGCTTTTGTGTCATTAGTTCTTTTTAGGAAATCATTCTAATATGATTTGGCGCTCAAGAAACATTTCATATTAAACTCAAAATACTTGCGTGCATTTATTTGTGTGCCAACTGTGATTTTTTTTCTGGATACTTAAAAATATCTATATATTTACTTAGGAATGTTTTTTTGTAACATTCTAAATATCTTTATTTTCTTTTGATCAATTTAATTTATTCTTGCTAAAAGCTTTAATTTCTTTCAAATGTAAAAAAAAATCTCTCTTCTTTGGAATAATGTGTACTGGTGAATTATTCAAAATAAAACTAGAAAAGTGCATTAAGTAAACTTTATTTTCTTGTTGACTTTAAGCTTCAGTGATGTTGAGAAAAATAAAAACATTGTACTTTAGACAGTAAAGACCGTAAACCATAAAAACAAAGTCACAATCTGAGTTTACCCTTCAAGCATTCATCATATGCATATCAAATGCTCCTACTTACTCCTACTAGCTTTCCAGATATTTTCTCTCCAAGATCCTCACTCATATTGCATCTTTGCCTGCAACAGCATATGGTTTCCCCTGTCTCTCTCTCCTCCTGCCAAATCGGTGCTATCGCATTTTCTTCTAAATATTTTATCCTCATCTTCCACTTCCCTCTTCCCCCTTTTCTCTCTCTCTCCCTTTCCTCCCTCCATCTGGCCCAGGGCAGTGAGATTCCCAAAGCAGCAGCTTGGGAGAGTGTGTGTGACTCAGATATCTCATTTTCCATGCTGTGTGATGATGACACACACACAAACACTCTCGACCAAGAAGGGCCACTCTCGAGCTCTACAATCTCTCCCTCCCTCTTGCTTTTTTTCTTCTGCTTCCTGCACTTTTTATGGGGTGCTGATGGAGTTCCTGCACGGGAAGTAGTTTGTTAAAAGGGATGGTTCAAGCAAAATGACTCATCGCCATGTCGTCCCAAAGCTGTGTGATTTTCTTTCACCTGTGAGACATAAAAGAAGCAGTGCTGATAAACGCTCAATGAAAGTGGAAGGGGACTGGCTATTGCAGCATTTATTATTATTATTTTATTTTTATATTTTCAGTTTTCATTTTTATTTAAGTCTTAGTAATTTCATAATGTGCTTTTGTCATTTCATATAGTATACATAAAATGAGACGTGACACTTCTGAGACTGTGGCAACGTTTTCCAAATGCTTCAAGAGATCTACCTGCAAAGCTACAGTACTGTTAAAAGTTTTAGGCACTTCTGTAAAAATGCTGTAAAATGAGGATGCTTTCAAAAATAATGTCATAAATATATTTTCTTTGTCAATTAACTCATATTCACTAAGTGATGTTGCTAAACTAATTTCGGGAGGAGCGCGAACGAATAATCAGACACAGCCGGCGCCGCATTACCAATCATTATCATTACCTCTCGTTAGCCAATCTAGTCCAAACACTCGTCCTATATATAAGCCCATTTCCTTCCCTTCCGTATCTCGTTCTAAGCATCCCTCCTCCTCCTCGCATCCTCAAAGGGGGGGCACGCAGGGTTCAAGCCGGATGCCGAGCTCTGCCCGCGCTAGGGTTCATACTCCTAGGGCTCGGAGTCCGCCGAGCTCCCAGCTCACCCCCGGACAGCACGACAAACATGCTTTTATTATTCGTTTCGATGAGGAAGCGCGAACTTGAGAAATTAAATTAACATTTGGTGTGACCATCCTTTGTGTACAACACTCTCCCAAGCACTTGCGCATAGTGTTTCAGGTTTTTTAGTTTTAGTTATTGTTTTTTTTTTTATGTATATAACATTGTTTTATAAATGTTTGTATTTCAAACAATGAAATGCAAGATTTCTAATTTTTGTTTTCGTTTATTTAAGCTTTTCATCTAATTTTTATATTTTTTACATTTATATTTTTTTTGCATTTTTTTTTTAATTACTGAAACCATTTTGGCTTTAGTCAACAACGACGGGTTAAACTCTCTTAAACATCATAAAAATCACCCTTGTGTGCTATATTTAAATTCTTCATACAGTGCTTTAAGCAAGAAAGAGATTCAAATTTAACACGTGACTATGGAAATATTGCATACCAGTTATGGTCACTATTCACTTTCATTGTGTGTATGGTTGGCTAGGCAATATTTCTATTATTTAAAAAAAGTGAAGCTTTTACTTTTATTTCAGTTTTCATTTTTAAGTAATTTTTTAACATTTATAAACAGCTTTATAGAATTTTTCAGATTTGTAGCTATTTTAGTACTTTTTAAATAAAAAAAAATTAAATTAGTGTAAACTAAATAAGAACTGAAATAAATAGATAAAAAATTTAATTAAATCAAAACAGTAGTGTTTTTCATGTTTTGTTTTTTTTTTTTTATTACTTCATATACTTTTGTTTTAGTTAACAAAAACTGTAGTGAACTATCTAGCTTGACAACTACCTAAAAAGGTAAAAAACGTTTACATTTTTTATTTATATTTCTTTTCTTTTTTCCTGAATTACTGAAAACCATTTACTTTTAGTTTGCTCTGGGTCAAGCCCTTTTTTTAAAAAATCATAAAAGTAGCTCTTATGACTTGTACTCTATATATTACAGGACGTACAATGTTCTTTGTGAGGAACAGAGGAACAGAATATAAAAGCAGTCATGGTCACCATTCACTTCCACTGTACAAACAAAAAAGCTCTTCTTTCTTCATTTAAGAAGAAGAAATGTTATATGAGGTCGACTAAAAGATAAAATGTTTATTTTTAGGTGAACTATTCCTTCAATAGATCGCACATGTATGCATATGAAACCAAGCAGCGTGTAAAAGGACAAAAGGAGAGAGAAAGTGTTATAAATGGGTTCTTTTAATGCCTGCACGCCCACGTATATGTGTGAGAGTGTGTGTAGGTCTACGTCTGAAGGTGGGCATACGCATACAAGTCCATCACCTCCGGCTCGTACACCTTTTAAAAGCCCGGAGGTGTCTGTGCAACCCTTAGCGGTCGATATTTACCAGGCTGGCGCGTGGGAGCATACGCAAGACGTGACGCTTCTCGCTTTCTCTTTCCCTCTCGTACATATACGCTCGTCCGTTGACGTGAGTCGTGTAACAATCTGTGCTGTTTCCATGACAACCACCTGCTGCTGTCCCCCCTCATCTGTCTCTCTCTTTTTTCCATCCCTCCCTCCCATCCTGCACTCAACGCTGTGTTGGTATTCCAAGGTCAAAGTGGGTCATGTGGCGATAGACAGAGAGATAGCGGCAGAGATTGGGATGAGAGCAAAAAACCGCTGGAGAGAAGAGTGGATGCTCCTGTCTCAGCCTGTCCTGCTTTGAACAGATTAGAGCGCCGTGCATTCATTACATGCGGTGAAAATGAAAGGAAATGAAAGAGAGAATAATTCAGTTCTGAAGCGCTCTCTGAATCAACCCGCTTCTACACCACATGTTCTCCACACCAACAGTTTCAGCACTCACGGGCGGCCCTGCCAGTGATGCATGCTCACATCACGCCTGTGTGTTTTGTGCAACGCACGTGTTGACGTGTGTGTGTGCATGATGGAGAATCACAACTTGTGCTGATGGTGCAGCGAGAGTTGAACCATGCTGTGTGCGTGTGAGAAGGTTGCAGTGACCTTGCTTGCTCCAGGCAGGAGGTGGAGTTTCACATATGGATCCGCCAGTCCATTGGAGTCCATGGCCTTTAGTCCCTGTGGGCACAAACAAACACACAAAAGCACAAAGGCTTCATGTCACATTAGATGCACACGCACGTCTGGGGTGAGAGGTTGATAGATCATATCCTTGCAGTGATATATGCACACTTTAGGGGACGTGGTTGTTTAAGTAGACTATTTAATTGTGCAAAATTAAGCTACTTGCTTTTTCTAGTCACTTTTAGTCAGCTTATGGGTAGAGATATTTATAGAGAGCATTTTATTGAACAATATTTTGTAAATAAGTGCAGGATAAGTTATCAATATCGGAAAACTCCCATATATTTATAGCATATGAAATATTTAGCATACTGAAAATGATTTGTACAATGTGAATAAATTTCAAATTTAATAAGGACTCTGTCAAAGCTTATAGACCGAAAGCCATAGAACATTTTGTGAAAGGGTATTTCTTCTACTTCAGACACTTTTATATTTCAGTGCTTGATTGTAATACACAAAAATTACATTTACACGGTCTGGAAACTTTTTAAAATATGCATACATTTTATTATTCTACTTTTGTCCCAGACATTTAATATCAGAATATGAAACCCCATGGAAAAAAACATTTGTTATTACATTCTACAACTGCTTTTTTATAACCTATATATTTTCCGCCATTAAATTATGACTCTAATTCAGTTTCTAATTTGTTACAACCACAATACATTTTTACCTCTCACACTGTAAATAAAAATAATGTAATTTCCAAACAAGCTGTAGTTTTGTTAAATGATGCAAAAAGTGTAAAAATATAATTACATTTCATTTGAGATACATAAAATGCTGCTGATGCTACCTTACTAAACTCTTAGCAAGACTGCAGTCTGCTGTTTTATTTAAAGAAATATATTTGACATTTCCACCACCGATTATTATTAAACACAATACATCATTTCAGATGTGGTGGAAATGTTCATTAGTTTAGGAAGGGAAAAAAATGTCAAAACAAAAATGTTAACTGTCGGAAACAGTTAGTCGAGTGGAATAAATGCTTTAAAGGAGTTTATTTCTACAACTGCACAAGCACGAAAATGCTTATAGTTGTAGAAACACCCAATAATGTTTGTGTGAGTATAAACTTACCTTGGCCTTGTGGATTGTGCAGTGCAAGCAGTTATTTTCTTGGTCAAACAGCAGGTTGAACTCCAGAGTTCCCAGGTAGGCTGAAAGAAACAAAGGAATAACTTAATGTGTTGCATGCACATTAGTAAAAATAGCAACCGATAACAACCCAAACGACTTAGCTGGGAATCAGTCTAGCCTGTAATGACCTAATCAGGGCTGTGCACATACAGAGAGCTTGTAGTGTTTATGCACCATTACAGAGACTAATGAAGTATTTAACACTCCGATCGCATACCTCAGTTATCACACGCACTCACACCGATCCAGCAAACACCACACAAAGCAATCAATACTGAACAGTATGAGACTCAGGTCCAAGCCGATGGGAAGTGCTCATGCCTCATTGGCTGCTTACTGGTGAATAAAATCAGCCGATCAAACAAAAAGAATCCAGAACAGGAAACATCCTTGGATCCATGCATGTGAGGAGTTATGTAATAGAGAAGCATGTTTTTACATTATGTGAGACGTGGTTAAAGATTTGGGCCTGCAGTGACAAAGGTTGCAGGTTCAAAGCCCACAAGGACTTCTTACTACCGCTGTGTCCTTGAAAAAAGCACTCAACCCAGAAGGATGTCAGCAGATTTGTGAAAAATGCATTTGCAAAATGATTACTTAGAGCGTAAACACATGTGTAAACCCACCCAAAGGGAACCGAACGTAAAACAGTCACTAGCCACGAGACAAACTCACTGTCTTCGTCATCCGAGTCGGCAAACTCTCCATTCTCCTCTTGCTCTCTCTCCCTCTTGCGGTCTTTCTCTCCGTTCCCGTCTCCGTCCTTGTCTTTGTCCTTTAGAACTTGTTTTTCCCGGGGTGGAGGGGGCGTGATGGGGAAGTCGTGGAAACGGGGGAAGAAGTCGGAGATCTGTGGGATGGGGAGGATGGGGCCAGGGCACACATTGATGGCAAAGTGCTCCTGCATGGAGATCTTGACTGGGGAGGGAGGAGGAGGCACAGCGGGGCTGGGGGGACCCGCGGCGGAGGGAGGGGTGGAGGGAGAGGGGGAGGAAGAGGAGGATGGAGGCAGGGAGAGATGGGAAGACGGGTTGCTGGGGGGGAAATGGGAATGGGGCGGTGGTGGTTTGGAAACGCTCATCAGGACCACTGGAAAGAACTGTGGCGAAAGAGAGAAAGAACTTTTTAGAACTCAACTTTAACAATTATTTACTTAAAATAAATAAATACAGCTTCATACAAATAACATATACATATTATATTTGCCGTGTTGAAATAAAAACAAGATAACATTGTACATCTTTCACATTTCATAAACTGCAATAAAAAAATAATTTATTAATATGTTTTTTCTCATCTAGTTTTCTTATAAAAACGTCTTTAAAACAAGATCCTTAAAACGTACTTTAGAAGTAAAACTGTGTATTTGTTACATAATGTATTTGTTTCAGGTCAATTTTCTTGAATTAAGTTTATTTGGCATTTTGTTTATTTCTTTTTTTATGTTTATAAAAAAAAGAACACACATACATGCATAAACAAATAAACATGGTTAACAATTTAAAATGATTGTTAGTTTCCCTCTTTCTTTAAATTAATTCAGTTAAATTATAAAATAAATGAATGACCCAAATACAGTTAATTTGCCTCTTCCCTTAAAATAAATGTAAAAAAAAAAAAAGACCCCAAAATAACTCATTAGGTAATTTCCATATTCTTATACTGTGGAAAAAGCAGCTTGAACAGTCTGCTAAATATCTTCTTTCATGTTCCACAAAAACAAAATGCAGGTGTGAAAAAAAAAACAATCTTATACAATTTCAACCAATTTTGTGGTGCCAATTTCATTAAACTAAAACATAATGTTATAGAAGTGAAACAGAAGAATGCCCCACGGCCCCTGATCCAGACAGATAAAGATGTGTGACAGACTTTCCACTGATAGTATCTTTCATTACCAGTAATGCGGCTGTTTTGATTACACTACCTCCCTAAGGACAGAGATATAGTGTCTGTTTCATATGGGTCCTCTTCTGTGCGTTCTATCTCTGTCTCACACATTCCCTCTCAACCTTTTTTTCACATCTTTTCCTTTAGCTCGTAAGATTCTTGTCTCGTGAACTAGACCGTTCTAATGAGCCAAAAATAGAATAAGCTATATAAAATGCCACTATTATCAATCAAAACAAAGTTTTTTCCTTATTGTGATTGTAGGAAATGCCACACTAATGAATGTTTTTGCAAGTCTAAAATATCACACACAACATGCTGCAACATTTCACTTCGCCTCTTGGATTATCTGACTACAAAATGAAAAGAAAGGCATTTTACATTACAAAAACATCGCAGTAAACAATAATATTTGCAGATGTGTGGCAAGACCGTCATTTCAACATTTTCATACACACAGTGAGGCTACTATGATGCAAAAACACTGTCACATGCACGCAAAGGCTGTCAGGCTGAATAACATACACATGTTGGCCAGCACAAACACATGCAGACACATCACATGCAGAGTTAAGCAGAAGTGCAAATAAACACAGCTACTAGTACACAATAATTAAACCTGACTTATAAACATACACAGAGATGTGTTCACTCAAACGGAGATACACCTGCGGGCAACATGCATGCATGTGGACACAGACACACTCTCTCACACACACACACTAACAGGTGGTCAAGCTGGTACACGACCATGCATTATCAAGTAGACAAAAATACAAAGGGAATCATACAGAAACATACACACACTCACCCAATGACAGTCTTCATCTGTTCCAGCACTCCATCTTGTCTTCACTCATGGTCTCTCTCACACACACTGAAGAGAAACCACCGTCGTTTTGTATCAATATATCCTCTCTCGTTCTCTGTCCCTCTCTCACAGTCAGTCTCCCTCCCTCCCTCTCACTACTCTCTCCCTCTCTCTCTCTCACTCGTTTCTCGCTCTGACTCGGTTGTGACGTTTTCTTTAAATTCTCTGCGCACCGCGCACTGATCTGTCACTCACCATGTACTGCTGAGATTTAACAATGAGGGAGAGAACGCTGAAAAGAGAGAGAGAGAGAGAAACGGAGGACATATGAGAAACTGAATAGCCGTAGTGAGTTCGTAAAAAGATCAGAGGAAGAAAGAACTGCAGATAAGTTGAGTATGTGTACAGAGCATCGGGGCTAGTTGTCACAGAATTTAACCTCATTGTATATTTGTTAGAATCACTTTTTGTATAGACATATTATTTAAAAGAATGGTTCATGCATGTAAGATTCATTTACTCACCCTGGTGTTGTTCGAAATCTGTATGATTTCTGTCGTTTGTGTAACAAACGGTAAAATTAATTTGAATGAGGATTGGCGCTGTCAAGGTCCAAAATGACAATATTGTCACTATTAACCATAAGAGCAGTCCATACGACTCTCATGCACTATATTCCAAGTCTTATGGTAGCTTTGTGTAAGTTAATCCTGCACTAGCTCTGTTGTGGCATTCGATTCGTGAACGAGTCATTTTTTTAATCAAACCTTTTCGGTGAATTGGTTGATCCAGTTCAGGACTAAAAGATTTGTTCAAACGAATCGAACAAGTCGATTAAAATCGATTAAGAAAACACAACTTATGAAACGTACGTTTGCCAGTGTGATTTCATTTACTTGTTTAAACAGCACATAGGCCTACTATATGATGATATTATATATTATTTTATTATTTATTTATTTTATTTCTTTATGACATTATTATTTTTTTAATTATCATATTATACATTTTAGCTTACAGGATAAAATTCAAAATAAACAAACAAATAAATAAATAAAATAAAACTTCCAATTTCAGACAGTTTTGAAAAACCAACATCAAACATTTCTGTTTAATATTTCAGAGGTTTTATATTGATTACATTATTAATAATTAACCCAGGTTACACCTATATAGTGTAACTGTGCTTCTCTTTGTTACATACATCCAAAAAGAAAAAAAAAACATTTTGTGCTGTTAAAGAAAGGAAAAAGCTGTTTAGTCAGGAAAAAAGTATCTAGTCTAACAGAAAACTGCACAAAAACCTCTGTCATCAAAGCTTTGCACACAGCACTGGCTATAGAAACAATGGAGGGGGAAAAATGCATCATGGGAGCTTGTATGTGACCAGTTGGTGCTGAGAAATGCTATACTCATATTTTACTCTTCTGCCTCCTCAGGAGTTCTGTCAAAAAATGTGTGTCATGAAAACCATTAAAATGTTCCTGTTGTCACAATATAGGCCCAAACTCCATACAAAAACAAGTGTTTCATTATGGCTTTTTGTGATTTAACACTCAGAAGAACCATTTTGGGTTCCCCAAAGAACTTTTAGTTACAGTTCTTAAAAGAACCCTTTGAATAAATAACATCTAGGTTACAAACGTAACCCACGTTCCCTGAAGGAGGGAACGGAGACATTACATATGGGGAAATAGCCAGAGAGACCTAATTGCCTTTGAGCTTCAAACAACAGGCCAATTAATATTGGCATGCACAGATTGCATTCAGGTGCACCTCATCACTACGTGAGTATAAGAGGGTATGAATTCCGTGCACCTGCAGGTTTTCGCTGAGGAGCCGAGCCGGCGTCAGCGCGACCCCGGAGTCGTGGCACGGAAGTGTAACATCTCCGTTCCCTCATTCAGGGAACGTGGGTTACGTTCGTAACCTAGACGTTACCCTTTCAGTCGAATCACTTCGACGTTACATATGGGAAC
>JAUCMR010000160.1:5668182-5685449 GCA_032357425.1 Enteromius argenteus | reverse complement strand
GACTGTGGAATATTGAGATTTGTAGCCACAACCTACTGGGCGAAGGAGACCCAGTAGGAGCACAGTCAGAGCTACTCCGCTCTAGTTCCGACTGCGGGGCAGGAGGACTCAGGTTCGCCTATTTAAGGGAACAACTGAGAGATAGCGCACGGATCCCGTGGGAATGGCGCAGCAAGCCGACTCTAGCCGGCCTCCCGCTCACCTGCTGTCTTCAGTGAAGACACGGGAGAACACATCCTCTACGCGAAGACCATGGAGCTTCGCGAAGGTGTTCGGTGTCGCCCAGCCTGCAGCCCTACAGATATCTGCTAGAGAGGTGCCGTGAGCCAACGCATAAGATGAAGCAACACTCCTTGTTGAGTGGGCTCTCAGTCCTAAGGGGACGGCGCTCCCTGGTATAGATAAGCCAGGGAGATGGCATCAACCACCCAATGGGCCAACCTCAGTTTGGAGACAGTATTCCCTTTCTGCTGTCCTCCATAGCAGACAAGAGCTGCTGAGAGTGTCTGAAGCTCCGAGTGCGGCCTACGTAGAGGCGCAATGCGTGTACAGGATACAACTCTAAGGCCGGGTCTGCCTCCTCCTGGGGCAGAGCTTGCAGGTTCACTACCTGATCGCGGAAGGGCGTGGTAGGAACCTTGGGCACATAGCTGGGCCAGGGGCTCACCTTTGGATGACGTGAGAATCAGCCGGACCCAACTCTAGGCACTCTTCGTCGACAGAGAAGGCTTCTTTTTTTTTTGTCCCCTACCCTTTTGATGGAAGCCAACGCAGTCAGGAGCACTGTTTTCAGCTTAAGATATTTCAGCTCGACTGACGCGAGTGGCTCAAATGGGACCTGCCACAGGCCATGTAGGGCAACAGCAAGGTCCCAAGAGGGTACGAGGTGTGGTCACGGGGGTTAACCGACGCGCACCTCAGAGGAACCTCACGATCAGTTGGTGCCTCCAAGGGATCACTGTATCGTGGTACACTGCGATGGCAGCAACGCACCCTTTAAGAGTTGAAGGCGCGAGGTTCCTGCATAAGCCCTTGATCAGGACCACCCTCGTGCACGTGGTGCGCAGAGCGGAGGCAGCCTGGCCGCAGCGCGTTAAGCCCCGCCGGCGAGAACGGACGGGAACTCACTTGCTTTGGAGGGTGACCACGTCTGATGCAGCCAGACGGCTCCGCTGCACGGGCATGCACCGCAACAACACGCTCAGCCTGGAGGACCGCCGCGCAGCCCTTGGCTGCTCCGCCATCGAGTATGGCGAGGGGTGAGGAGCCGGGGCGCGAGCTCCTCATGCACCTCCGGGAAGAAAAGCACCGGGGGGGAAACGCGGTGATGCCGCGGTCCCTTACCCAGAAACCAATCATCCAGCCTCAAAAGAGTGGGCGGGGGCACCATGAATACCCCCAATCCGACCCCTCGGCAGCTCAGAGGAGCATAGCCGACAGTTCGGTGTCCTGACAGGCAGCGACCATGGAGGGGCACTGTCCTGACGAGTCATTCACCTTACCAGCCGACTCTCCCTCTGATGCTGCAATAGACATCTTATCTTTCTGGGGTGCATCAGAGGAGATGCTCGGCCCGTTGTGCAATCTGCTCTGGTAACCCTACGGAACTATGTGGCGGGGCAGAAGTTTGTGGGGGTTTTTATGCCCGGCGGAACATTCTGCGTGGTCAGCGTGAGGATCCCCAAGTGCCTCGCTGCGGCCGCCGAAAAACCTTTATGGTTCAATGATCCGCCGCGGGAAGACGGTGATGGGAAAACGTCTCACTGTAGCGATGGTCATGCATTCGCAATGAACGCATGAATCATCCACGAACGCTGCCCCAGCGTGAACTCACCCAGACGCATGTCCGTGCAGAGAGGTGAGGAAACTACCGCATCCGGAAGCGCACGGCCGGATAGACATTCCGGAGAACACTATACCAACCGTGAGAAAATTGCTCTTTTTCTCTCCCAGATTGCCCAGGGAGGACCTCTCGCGGCACGCCGTGCACTCAGTAAGGTCGCTCACTGGAATGCAAAAGGCTGGCTGCTCTCAGCCTTTAAAAAGGCTACCAGCACGCAGGGTTCACCGACAGCCGCCCAGTCCTTGCTGTCAGCGAAGAGAGACCATGAACTCGCAGGAACTCTTTCAGTAAGACGCTCTCCTTCCAACTCTCCAAAACGAAAGCCAAGGGGGTCTCCAGCTCAGGAACGGCGAAGGCTCCGAAGCGAAAGTCTGCAGGTGCACGGCATTCGTGCCCTCTTATACTCACGTAGTGATGAGGTGCACCTGAATGCAATCTGTGCACGCCAATATTCATTGGCCTGTTGTTTGAAGCTCAAAGGCAATTAGGTCTCTTAAGGGTAACCTTAAATACTAAATAACCTTTTTTTTACTATAAAGAAACCTTTGTGCAATGAAAAGGTCCCATAGATGTGAAAGGTTCTTCATGGAATCAAACCTTTAAAATTAAACCGTTTAACATACAAAAAATATAAAAACCATTCAAGTTTATTGCAGATGGTGTTTTAACAGACTTGCATGTGTCTCTGGTAAAGATAGAGAGTGTGAATTTCAGTCTTATTTAAGCCCCAGATGTGGCATATCTTGGCTCAGTTTAGCAGGAACCTTGCTGAGGTGCAAAAACAAACTTGGTCAGGTTCTGTACGCTTTTAATGACACAGATTCACAGAAGAGGAAGAGAGGGACAAGAAAGATGATGCTATGGCAAAAAAAAAGAAAAGCATTGGCTATTCTACAAACGCTGATGAACTGGGAAATATGAAAACCTAAAACCTTTGATTTTCACTTCTGGCATAGGTGCTAATTTGAGCTCTGCTACAGTAAAACCAAACGAGTAATGTCTCTGCAAAAATAATTAGCTATTAGAAAAACACTCAGTGCTGCTTTTGAGCTGAAGGTGGTGAGCTGAAGGTCACCTTGTCACATGAAGGTCAACCATCTCATGACGCAGAAACTGAAACATGACTATTAAAGGATTCAAACATCTTCCTAAAATCCCTAGAACAAAATAAATGCAAAAGTATGACTCACAGCAAAAATCCCACACTGCATTGATAAATGCACACATAACTACAAAATAATAGAGTGTGTTAATAATGAATTATGTATGAATCCATTTTTGTTGCCTGACATAAAACCTCACATTGAAAGATGGGCCTGCTCAAGCAAAGCGATTGTCTCTCATTTAAAAGATATTTATCTGCTTGTAATTTATATTCTGTGCATATTCATCCATATTCACCAAATATGTTAAACACAGAAGGTAAATGAGCATGCTAGTCAGAGCCATATGAGCACAAACATGGTGATGGTTCAATGGCTCTCTCTTGCCACATAGAAAAGCAATAATCAGTGGCTGATACGCCAGTACAAATAACCTGTCATCCTCCATTACAAATGCTATGGCCGACCTAGTCTCTACATTAGCATGGGACACTGAAAGAATTCACCTTGATTTAAATATTCAAACTGAAAAGGGTTCAAGCATAAATATATTTATCCAAATACTTTGGGATTAGATGGATGTTCTTGTCCTTGCACATATGTCTCTGTCCTCAAACGTATAAGCTTACCTGTTATCTTCTCGAAGAGCCCAGGTGGGAGTCGACCCTAAGAACATATCAAATCTTTGTTTCCACAATGAATCTTTTCCATTCTACGAGTGACGTGACTAATAGTTCATGCTCGATTACCAAACTATCACACATCCTAGAAGAGCCTTAATAGCTAGTTGCATCCTAGTGACTCTTTTGATTTTGTTTGCCAAAACAAGTTGTCACATAAAATCACATACTTCCCTACTATGTAGTAAGCACAAAAAGAGTAGTATGAATGGCCAGATTCACAGTATTTACGAAAAAAAAAGCAAAAAGTACCCAGATGGCCTACTATTTTCAGGTGAGATTGTGAAGTGCACATCTAATGGGCACTTTACTATCCCATGAGGCCACAGGAGAGAATTTGTGAATGGCAACTGATGCTAGTAGGTCACATGACTATGGTAATATGGTGGAGTATGTCCAGATTGTAGTCATACTTCACACATTACTCAAAAAAAACCTCCTCAGAGAGTAAGCAATTTTAGACTTATTTCAGACTTGTGCGTTACAGCAGTAGACAGCAACTGTGTCAGTGAGCAAGTATTCCCCAATGCTGCGAACCATTCGTGGAATATGTAAACATTTGCAGTTTATTATTGAATATTAAAAAAGTGACAACCTGTTTTTATGCATCAGTTGTTAAGAGGATTTTAAGATGTAAGTATGCAGATAAATGCGCACATGTACACCTAAATGATTGGAGAAGTCTTCAGTATGTCATGTTGGAGCCATATTGAGTTGTAGTTTTGATTCCAGACACTAGAGGGTGTATAAGAATTTTTGAGTGTATTTAAAAAAGGGGCTTTAGGAGTTTTTTCTCAGAACTGCGTAAAAGTTGTGAGATATAATTGCCAGTTATATAGTCAGAATTCTGACCTTTTGCTTAGTATAAACTCAAAAGTAACATTATACTGACTTTATAACTCGCCACTGCACAATAAATGGATTTGCATATGCAATTTATCCTAAGTTATGGACAATATGTTCTTGTGTTGTTTATTCAAGCAAGTATATGCATCAAAATCAAGGCTTCTGAAAAAAATCAAGACAAAAATTAACATTATAAAGTCAAATTAACAACAGCAAGAAAGAAAAGAAACATTTAAACAGATTAATTGTAATAAGATCTACTATAGAAAACAGGCCAACTTTCAACACATGCCAACTTTTCTTTGTACTATTTTCTGAAAGCACTGTGTAAATGGTAATATTCTTCGTTCGTTAGTTTTCCATTTTTCATCTCAGAGGAATCCACCTCTGTCATCGTTCACCTTCACGTACTGATAACACATCACAGTCCCTGTCCATCTGAGACTCTTTGAATGTTCGCTCTCTCCGTTTTGCTCTTTTTCTCTTTTATAATAGACAGGCAGGTCCTATTAGCCCTCTGCCAGTCTCATCTGTAGTCCTGACAGTCAGTAAGCACTGCTGTGCCAAATTCTCTCTCTCTTTCCTCAGTTCAACGGACATATGACTTTTCTGTTCAGCTGTGGGGGAGACGAGCTAGATTCCAGTCACCCAACTGCCTCACAAAACACCACCACCGCTCTCTGAAAAGCTGAAAGCACTGTGTGGGATGCAACAACAGTCTGAACTCATCAACAGTATTCCAAATGGAAGCGTAAGTGGTTTGATGATGATGCATCATACACATCTTGAAAAACTTCAAAGAAGAGTTACGATAGAATGGTCAAGCCATGATTTAGTTAGTAAAGGGTTTAAACTGTGGCTGTGAGGTACATATTAATATCTGATGTAATCATAATATATATTTTGCATGTAGTTTTGATAAATGAGAGATTCATGGAATATTTGTATTTTTAAAAATGTACAAGGTTTATTTAAATTAACTTGTGAAAACAAAAGGTTCTAAAATAATATTAATATAACAGAAAATAATTTCAAATATTTAATAAAAGTACATATAAATATTATAAAATGACAATAAGCTTTGAAAATGTAAAATATTATATAATAATACATAAAATAATTTTAAAAATAATAAATCTATGATTTCAATTCAGGCAGACTGCAAATGATTAATTCTTGAAGATGCTGCAAGTCTGTGCTTACACATAACAAACCTATAATCATTTATTATTTGGACAGATTCATTCATCCAGAATTTGGAAGACATTTTTGCTCTCACTGCGGGACTTTTCGGGGTCGAGGAAAATAAACTACAGAGTGGCAAGTTTCTTTCACGGCTTTGAAGTTACGTAAGTCTCACGTAGCAGTGTGCAGTTATGCAGTATTTATCACAATGCATACTCTGCCTGTCTGTGAACTCTTCTCTCAGGGGTTTAAATTAGTTCCTCTCCAGGGATAATCCTGAGCTGGGGACTAACCAACCACAGCACTCACAGCTTGGTGCCAACTCAGCCACTTCACGTTTCCAAATGACCCAATTTCTCCCTCCTCTTCATCTTCCCTCTTTCCCCCTTGCTGCATTTTCTCGCTCTTATACATCATCCTCTTTTCCACCTTTCGTCCTTTGCTTGTTTTCACTTATTATTCTTTCATTCTGCTCCTGTTACTCCCTAATGGGGCCTTGCTTTTCATGCTGTTGACATGACTGATAATAGGTTAGTTTTGCTGGAGAAACTGACATGACTGTGACTGATAGCATACTCTCCCACTCTTTCTTATATAGAGAGAGAAAAATGCATATGTAGATGCAGACATACAGTGTACAAGTTGGTTCTGTTCAACATACTGCAGAGAATAAATAGAGAAATGGAGTGTGCCAGATATTAGCTCAAGGGCAAAATGATAGACCGCATTTGAAGGTGACTCTGGTATAAAGGAAAGATAAAAATGCAAATATTAAGAGAAAAAGACGAGAAGAGGGAAGAAAAGAGGGATTCAAAATAATAACATAAATAGAGACATGAATCAATGCTATGTGGAAAAAAAAGATTCTGGCACAATAACAACAACTGGATGGAAATGTGATAATGTTTGCAAGAACCAGAGAGTGAAATTCAGTCAGCTGGTAAAGAGACAACTTACAAAAAGGTACGACTCAACTGTTTATTTGACATGGTACCCTGTAATATGTAGTTTAAATAGCTTGAAGCATTATTTAAATTAGCAATGCACTGATATAAAAATAATGGCTTGTACTGATAAGTCTGTAATTATTTTAATGGTGCAGAATTAATAAATATCTTATATTAAAGGTACACATTACTTTGCCTAATTAAACCAAAAAAGTAAACATTTAAAACTAAAATAATTTGTTAAACATTACGAATGCATTTAGACATTACAAAATTGCAATGTACATGACATTTAATAGTGTTATATTACTGTTTTTATAAACTAATTTTAGGTGAGCTTTAAATGAAGTTAATCTAAAAAAAGGAGGGAAAATGATCATGCAAATTTAATAGTATTTTTTTTTTTTTACATTTTATATATGCGCAAGTACTTTTTATATTTATGCGTATTTATATATATATATGCGCAAGTAACAACTAGTTTTGTCAACCTCCTTCGCACAGAATATTTGTATTAAAAACATTTTAATAAATTTGTAAAAGGATTATTTAAATAAGCGTATTTTTTTTAAAACAAAAAACAATTAAATATTAGCAAATACAAATAAAATTAAAGAAAATTAAATTTAAAAAATCAGATGATGTAATATCAAATGATAAGTGATATAGTGCATCCACATTGTGGTATATAAAAAAGTTAATCATTCATTATGGCATTTATAACTATCTGATATCATAATCATTCTATAGTATTTTCCCATATTTTCATTGCTCCATTCTACACGTCACATACTTAAAATAATAAAACGTGTATGACAATGGTGTTTTTGAGCATTGGATCTATTCATGCATGTCTCTCCATGTGAGACCAAGTCGATGCACATACCAGCATGAGACATCTTATTTTTTTGATGTGTCTAGCAATTTTACAGCCATGTTTAATGAAGCAGAATGCTGCCGTTATGTGCTCATGCAGAATCATTAGTCACCTCTAGCATTCCGCACCATCACACCTGAACCCTAATCCATAACAGTCCCTGTACCAAAAACACATCTCGGATGAACATTGAAATTGAAACATTATCACATACTGCACAGTGTCAACTTTGCTATTTCTTGCACTCACAGTACGTCAGAAGAATGAATCCACATGCTGCATATTTTCAGAACCTCATGACACAAACGTTCTGAGAATTTCACTTAACTGTACTCTGTCATTTCACTGAATATGGACTTTGTGTTTCAGCAATGGCAGCAGGAGTTTAATTCGCTGACTCCGGTTTTGTTGCTCAGTTTTAAATGGCCCATGTCTATTGGGAGCTCACACTGGAATAACATTATTGCTTGACTTGCCTTTTGGTTGTTTCTGAGAAGAAAAAAGAAAAAAAAGTTGCTGGGAAAATGTGCAATGCAAAATCAGGCATTTTTGAAGCACAGTAAGCATAATCGAGCGTAATAGACTATGACGGCTCACCTCAACACTCCCCCCCCCCTCCTGCCAAGCAATGATTAGGAGAGAAAATTGAAAAAAAAAAAAGAGGGTGTCTTGCTTTCTTTTGACAAATGCCATGAAGGACAGCAGGCAAGAAAAGAGGCCAAGAAAACATCAATAATGACTCTTGCTCTCTTGTCTCAGGCATGGACGTTGACGGACAGCATTTTGACACATTTGCAGTTCGTGTCTGAGAAAGCTAATTTACTAAGACACAATAAATTGCTTCCTTATGATAATTATAAATCATAATATACTGTAAACAGAAGTAAATAAGCTGTTGAAAACGTTTAACATTGTGTAAGCACGTATAATATTGAAATAAAGTGAACCTGTGACCTTTCGAAAAGTCTTGAATACATTAAAAGCCATCAGGAATAATTATGCAGATGAGAATTATGTATAATGTACAGTAGGCTAGAGTACATTACTCTGCATGCAATCACACAAACATTCGCCTAGCCTTGAAGCTAAAGAAACACACAGAAGAGGTGTTTGTGTTCCTGTTTTGCTGCAAGCACGGATGTTTGAGATTTAATTATGGGATTTTTCATTATAAAGCTTTATTATGGACTTTGAATTTACCCCGGCTCTATTACTATCCATTTTTTATCTTAATTAAAATGTTTAATGATTATCTTCGATACATAGTCTGGTAACAAGATGAGACTCTGCCCTAGGGTTAAGTTCTTTGGCTTAATTAAAAGTCCATGCAATGATGTGGCCGAACGGTTCCTAAATACATGATCCAAGTCTTTGTCTTCATGACAGCCGTTCATTAGGACCTTATTATCTGCAATGGTTCAAGCTTATTTATGTCACAATTTGGAGCTGTAATTACATTCATGAACCTTGCGATCAGCTGTCACTGCCGTGCAGAGTTCATTCACACTTCATGAACAACGTTAGAATCAGTCTCTGAGACAAACTTTCCTGACCTCTGGCTGACTGGGTCAAATGCTGGATCAGTACACAGACATAGTGCAAAAGAGAGAGCAGGGCTAGCCATCATACTTTTTTACCAAAGATCAATTTCTGTATAGACACATACATTAAAGTCTCGGCTACAAAAAGGCTATTGATTAATTCCAACAAAAAAGAACAGTTCATCGATCGTTTGTGACAACATGCCCCAATGGCTGGCAATGCTGTCACACATTATGTGGTAAACTTACACAATGGAACCAGCCTATTATAGGCTTCTAAACAGTTAAATATAATTATGAAAAAAAAATCTTTAAAAAATAACAAAAACGTATAAGGTAATGTTGTCCAAAATAATTTTTTTATATACAAATTGTATGAAATGATATCTTTTGACTATGTGCTCCAACGAAAATTTTAGACAAATAATCTTAAAAATAAGACAAAAACTGTTAAATAAAATACTAGAGATGGCATTATTTTTAACTAAAACTATCATTAACTGAAAGCAGAAACAAAGTAAGACATATATGAAAAATAAAGAGTCAAAATTTCCTTGGGGGGAAAGTATTACATGCACTAAAGCAAAAAATGTAATAAAAACAAAAATGTATTTAAAAGCATACAATAAAATGACTAAAACTTAAAGTAAAAATAAACTGAAATCTGCAAATAAACTTCAAAATAATATAACTTAAAATATTAATAAATACACTAATTATATTTAATTAGTAAACACTGGCTAAAGAAAACACATTTATGTCTTTAGACTTTTAACGTAAAAACCTTGTGTGACAACTTGCCCCAGTAGTTTTATAACCAGACTGATATCTGTTCAATGCATAAAACCCCCCCCCAAAAAAACAATAGGTCTAAGTTAAGTAACGTGTTTTTCTTACCCATTATTTTAACTCATGTTAATTTAACCAATCTCTGTTGTTGTTTTTTTAGGTTATGTCAGATTTATTTAAATTTTCAATTCAGTTTAATACAACGCACATTGAAATGATACAGCCAGATTGATCCTCAAGCATTTAAGGCAGCAATGGTAGATAGAAATGTTTTATATTGTGCAGTCACTGCAGAGCAATGTGTTCCAGACAGTCACATTCACGGGAGCACTTGCACGGCTTAAACCAAACACTTCATCAACGTGCTCATCTCACTTGCTAATCCAAACATATTTAGACAGATTATCATCTACACGGATTATCAAAGGAGGGTGAAGGGTCACTTTCTACATTCAATCCACAGATTCTCTCAGAGGAGAAGGAATTGATTTTAAAAAGATTGACTCGGGTGCTTCTGGATTGTACGTTTTTCTCTCCTCATTTTGAAGGTAAGCTGAAAAGCAATGTAGTAAGATATTAGAGGCATCCTGCGTAATCGCTTTCAACTCACTAGAAGCTCTTTCGTGATTGCAAACAGGCCTAATTTACTTCAAACCTCACTAACAACAAAGCATGTTCAACAGTAACATATCAGGGACATGGTGACAGCCATAGCGGCAATCTTTTTCAAAAGCTTTGCTGCATTAGTTCAGAAACTGACAGGAAGGGAAGCAGTCAGACCGTAATTACCGAAACATATGCGGGAAATAATTACAGTTATGTGGAGGACATGAATGACAGCCACAGAGGAGTGAGGAGCCTTTGAAGGCAGTCAGTCAGATATAAAGTTTGTGTAGATGTAAACAGCAGCTACTCTCAGCGGATAGTGGATTGTCAGGGGCTGCCAGAAAGATAAATCCCAGCGCTGCGTGGCTGTAATGGCAAAGAAGGGGGCCGGCCTCATTTCGGCACCATGACACAAAATCGGTAATGGCGATCGATCGGGCTAGTCTGAGCGTTCCATGGGTATTGTTCTGTGGCTTGTTTTCAGATGTAACCCAGGAAAGTTCTTGCAATCTGTGATTGATCTAGTGCCAAAGGCCTAGTGATAGATCTCACGAGAAGATCACAAAACAAGGCAGAGTTACTGTAGTGAACAAGGGGCTTTAAATAACTGCTTTATACTGTACACCCTTAGCACACAAACACCATTCAAAAGAAATGTGAAAATTGTCCTTTTCAGTAAGTACACATTACATTGATCAAAAGTGACAGTAAAGACTTTTACAAAAATGTTTATTTCAGACAAATGCTGTTTTGATTTTTTAACCGCGTATTTCAAAGAACCCTGAAAACACGCAGCCTACAACAAAACATTAAGCAGGAATATTTATTTTATTTATCATTCAGATTTATTTATTTTTTCTTTCTTTTTTAGTTTTTTTCTTTATTTCTTATTTGAATGTATAACTATGATAGCCTGGTGTTTTCTTTTTTCTTCCTCTGAATTATTGTATAAAGTCAGATTGCGAGATATGAAGTGACAACCTGAAGACAGTGAGAAATGTTTAATAATGTGAAACAAAAATGCAACTGTGGGATATTAAGCTCTATTTATGAGATAAATTCACATTGCAAAATATAGTCATAACAGAGAGAAATATAGTCACAATTATGTATTATAATACAATTATGTAAATATAAATTTACATTTTTTTTTTTTACTTTTACTTTTTCCCTCTGAGGCCCAAAATGGCCTTCCATACATAAAATATATTGTGTATATAAGTTTATAATGTAGAAGACTGAGTTGAGTTGAGTTTTGCTATATCGGTTTTCATTTCTAAGGGTGTTTTTCTTGCAACTGGCTGCTTAGAAACAACATAATGTGAAAAGTACTATACAAATAACTGAAATCGAGTTGATTTCTGACAAAGTTCAGTTCAATATAAAGTCTGTCCTAATGATTCTATTCAGCATTCACCTGTCAAAAAATAAGACTAAGCCATTTGAAAGCCAGTATCTGATGCCCTTGGCTTGGACAGATATCTCAATGTGATTGAGTCTTTCAATGTGCTAAAGATTTCTATCTCTGAAGGTCCATATTCAATCTAATCTGCATCTGTCAGATGCAGTCATTTTTGAAGGCCAGCTCTAAAAGGTGGCTGCCATATAAAACTTTACTTCGTGAACTTTGGGGAAAAAATAGGTGGAGGAATGTCACCGTTTTCAACATTCCAGCAAACCAATCATCTCATATGTATTTTTAGAAGCAATTACTTTCAGTGTATCACAACTCACATCAAAAAGGTTCGATATCTTATCGTAATTAGGGGCAAAAAATGGAGCAGCCTCGTCTTCTTTGCCCCAGCCACAGCTTTGGCTCTCTTAGACGATTCTATCAGTTTGTTTCATAATTATCCCCACACTCCTCTGTTAAATTATTCCAATTAGAGGAATTAGGAGCTGAAATTGCTTGTGTCAACGTGCTGATTGACAGCAATTGGTCACTTAGTTTAATAACTCTTGTAGATTAGCGAAGCAGGTTTTTCCTCTCGGTGAAAGTCACTAGTGCGCTGAAATAAATTCACCAAATTACCCAGAGCAGACGGAGCCCACGTACTGACTTTTAGTATGTTTTATCTCATTTGAAATATGAATAATCAGTTTGCTGTGACTGTGTGCCATGAAGACTCACAAGTAATTAGAAATTTTCTAAAGCAGGCTTTTATTTATATATTTACTTCAGATGTAATTTATTGAACCAATATTCTGAGTTATCAAAGCCACCCTTTTAAATACACCACAAATATAATTAAAATCAGTGTTCGTTTAAAACAAACAAACAAACAAAAAAAAACTCTCTTATAAGACATAACAATGAAGTAAATAAATATGTGGACATGATATATTGATTTCAATTAAATTATTATATATTTTATCTGTAGTCTATATTAATTTAAAGCTACTGCTAAGGAAAAATATTCAATGTTGTACAAAACAATTGTTGAAGCAACAAGATGGGCAATGCAATTGATGTGCTTATATTAATACTGAAGTATACAAAGGCCATTTTCACTACACTTGCAATGATACTTGAAGACCAAAGGTTAAAGAAAGAAAATAACTACAATCCCACAAAGCATTGTGAAAACAAGCCTAAGATATCAACTCAATTGCGATACAAATCAAGTTTGCATAATTTTTTTGTACAGAAACAAAATATTTTGATGTTTATTCCAAAATATATATGGGTCAAAGACGTCAAGATGTCCGCATCAAAAGAAATTTAGAAAGCACTAAGTGTCTACTTCTCCAGGTTTTTTGGAGAATAAAATGTCGAATTTGGTTGAAATGATGTTACATTGTCATTCAGTGTAACATATTATTTACATAAAAATTCAAACAAAATGCTTAATCTGACTTGTACATAATAAAATATATAAAGGATTA
This sequence comes from Enteromius argenteus, assembly GCA_032357425.1. NCBI lineage: Eukaryota > Metazoa > Chordata > Actinopteri > Cypriniformes > Cyprinidae > Enteromius > Enteromius argenteus. The sequence continues at coordinate 5,672,146 of JAUCMR010000160.1, read as the reverse complement.
AGGGAGCAAATTACATATTATTGCGTTTTAAATTAGTAAAAAAAAAATCTTACTGACAAATGAGCAAAACCTTGACTAGTGGCATATTTAAAAAATGTAAAATTATAGCTAATTAGTATTTGGGGTGAAAGTCTGTTAATGTGCCATAAACTGATTTTTTGTTGTGAATATGCCGGACAAAATTGTTACACTGAATTACATTTTAGTGCGTGTCTTCTGTAAATCAGGGATGGTCAGAGAAACAAAAACAAATTTGCAATCAAATTAAACTGATTTATTTTTTTAACAACAACCATTTAAAGCAGTATTACACTTATTGTTTTTAAGGCCTAAACCCTTTTTCGTCTTTTACCCACATACATATACATAAATATACAAATCATTTGAAAGCGTACATAGGGTGAGTTGTCATTTGCAGTGTGTCGTGATTTTTTCTTTTCTATTTGATCTTTTTTTCCAAACCAATGAATGAAGCACAACAGATTTACTGAGAATCTAAACACCAAGGCATTAAGAAATAAATGTTTTTACGTGAACGATTTGCTCATTTTGAATGCATGCTTGTTGCTTGTAAGGAACCATTGACAATTTCGGTTCTAATGACTTGTTTGATGGGCAGCGCACAGACAGAGGTTCGCTGCTTTGCTTGGGCATATTAAACTGTTGATTGTAATTTATAGGCTGTCTGTGCAGCTGTCGGCCTCCATTGTAATCTAATTCAGCGCTTGGAGGAACGCTCCGTCCTCTTGGATCTTGCCACTAGTGTGCGTTTGATTATGCCGTGTGTCCTTCTCTTCAAACAGAAGTCTATCCACAAAGGGAAAACAATAGCATAAAACTGTTGCTATGTGGAACGGTCACTGTAATTCCAGCCTATGACCTTTCTGAGTATTATAATGCCAGGAAGTGACCCACTGTGCATTTTCTCAGCTGGAATCAGGCCTCTGCCCAACCACTGAAGACTAGGATAAAACAGGTTGCAGTATCTTGGCTGGAAAGCTACTGTTATGTTTTATACATGTCAGCGTCAATGGACTGGGCATAGTTGCATGAATGTTACATGAAGGATTGTGTAACTACAATGTCAATGTGGACAAACTGGCATACGAGATGAGAAAGAACAGCATGAGTACCATCTAAAAACTTCCTTTTCTTCTTCTCGTTATCAACTAGCATGTCTCAGAGGAGTAAAACGTCTTCAAAAGAAAGGTATGGGTGGCTCTAAATCAATACTTGCATTGGTTGCAGTGATGTTTGGTGAGGTTACTACAGCTCTTCTCTTGTTTTAGCAGCTCCTCTCGTCCTCCGTCCACATCAGACGCTCATCCTCCACGCTCAGCTCTTCGTAACTCCTCCAAAGACTCGAAGAACTCAGGTCACAGGGGCTCATCTGGCAGCCAAGGACGCCGCGGCAGTAGAACCTTCAGCCAGAATTCTGCTATTGCTGCGGCTTATACGCAGTATCTCAATGCTCTCTTTGGACAGGTAATCTGAGAAGGTTTCTAGATGGATTCTTGCTGGTTTTGGTGGGTGATCTATATTTAAATCATTACATTTTTGTTACAAGTGATTACAAAATGAAAACACTAGAAAAGAAACTAGAACACACTACAGTAATACCATGCTGTTCCTCAGTATACCTTTGAGTATCATTTAAATATGGCAATGTCTCTTACATTACAGCATTATAATATACTATTTTATATTTTAATTCAGATTTGAAAAAAAAATAATTTTAACTGTTTTTTTGTCCTTATTATTATTTTTTTATTTAGATATTTGCATTGTTTACTTATTTTTTACATTTATTAATGATTTTTTTTTTAACATATTTCATTTCTTGACAAGCAAGCATCTCTAATTTTCATTCATGTTTCAGTTTTTCATCTAATATCTACTAAATAATAAAATACTGAAATATTTTATTTGAATTCACTTTCATATCAATTATCGAATTTATTATTTTTTTTAATCCTTTTAGTTTACAACAACACTGATATTAGTATTACCATTTGACACCATCACTGTACCATATTATCACCATATTTTTAAAATAAAAATCATTCTAAAAAGGTCTTAGCTGGCTTAGGTCAAGATGTGTTGAAAAGTGTCTAAAATCAGCCTGAGGGAACAACTAAAACCAGCCAACTAACTTAGACTGTTTTAAGGTGTTTTTAGACACATAGATTTTTTTTATAGCCTAATGTCTAATTTTAGCTAGTTTTTATGGAAACTTTTTTTCCGCCTAAAAAAAAGTTGTTGTGACTTTTTATCTCACAATTCTGACTTTTTTTCTCGGAATTGGGAGTTATAAAGTCAGAATTGCATGATATAAAGTCTGAATTGCGTGTTATAAAGTCAGAATTGCGTGTTGTAAAGTCAGAATTGCGTGATATAAAGTCAGAATTTCTAGACATAAAGTCAGAATTGCGAGTTTATATCTCAGAATTTTGACTTTATAACTCACAATTGTGTGATATAAAGTCGCAATTCTGACTTTTTTCTCAGAATTGTGAGATATAAACTCGCAATTGCAAGTTTTGAAGTCCAATTTTGAGCGGGAAAAAAGACTGATATTTTCTCAGAATTGCGAGTTTATATCTCCCAATTCTGACTTCATAACTCGCAATTCTGACTTTACATCACGCAATTCTGAGAAAAAAAGGCAGAATTGTGAGATAAAAAGTCGCAATAACCTTTTTTTATTTTTTATTCAGTGGCGGAAACAGGCTTCCATAAGTTTTACTTATTTTTCTTTATGTAAAACAATATATCCAGGATGGCACATCAATGCATCTTAATTTTGCATGAAGTCAGGTTCATAATCTATGATATGTCTGCTGAGAAAATATTTTGCCGCCTGTCAACACACTACCTTCCTCCTCAATCAGGTCAGTAACAAGTGCCAAGTCAAATTATTCTGGTACACTGACGCTCAGATCTAAGCTAGCATCTTGCTTCTCCTTTAAAACGGACTCAATAAATCTGTCACGATTTACTAAATCATAGTCATTTAAACTCAGAGGCGCTTGATTATATTTTCAAGAGTACGTCTGGAGATCAGAGAGAGCCAGCTAAAGCCAGAAGATGGAGAGGCTGTAGAGCAGTAAGAGAGAGATAATGGATAGAGTCTAAGAGACAAACAAGACAAAGGTGCTCCGACACAAAATGGAGAATATACCAATGTATGCACAGCCTAAAGCTCCATGGCTTCTGCTCAGCAGGATTGGAGGGATGAATGAAATAAAAATAGATAGACAAGGGACCCTATTAGCATATATCCGAGGGTAAATAGCCTGAAGCAACACACCAAGTTGCATAACCACTACCTCTGCCAGAGAAGTCTATGAGTAATGCATTATTTTTAATAATAAATATGTGTTTTCAGGGAATTTGGAGGTCAAAAGTCCAGTGAATGCAGTGAATGAAACATCTGAAAGACAGCAATGTCCTTCGAATACCAGCTTTACAAATCAATTAGTAAAAGCATTAATATATATATATTTATACCCATGCCACATTGGATTAACATCACAGTTATGAGGTTATCTAGTTGGCCAAGCACAGAAAGAGTGTCATTAGGTGAAATTAAACTTGATGTGTGTCATTTGTTTTGATGTTAAAATAGTTAATATGTATAAAGTAAGCAATTTAAAGATTATTTATTGTGTTATCAAAATATTAAGATGATCTGATTAAAAATCCAGACCAAGCTGACGCAGGAACACTGGCTCAACCAATAGTATGAGTTTGGGGTAGCACTATTTGTTTAATGTGCTAAATGGAAGACAGGAAAGATAATAAAATACTATATTTTAAATACTAAACTGATAAATAACAAATACAATTTCAAATACAGTTAAGAAAGCCAAGAACCCAAGCAACATGTGGGACAGGCCAAATCACCATTTTAAGGCCAAAATTACCATTTTAACCAGACAGATTTATTTTAGGCACTTTTTAT
>JAUCMR010000160.1:5640602-5662272 GCA_032357425.1 Enteromius argenteus | reverse complement strand
TGTTATAAATAATTATACTCTTAAGTTATAATGACAAATACCTAAATATTATAATGGATTATAACTGTTTTTATGATTATTCATGAGATTTTATAACACATTATAAAGTTGTTTATAAGGCATTATTGCAGTCATTATAATGCCTTAAGAATACCCTTATAATGTATTATAAATACAGGCTTAATAGAAAGTTGTTTTGAATAGATAGGTAAATAATAATAATAAAAATACAATAAACAGATACAATGAAAAAGATGTGCATTTTATTTGAAAATTGACAACTTAAATATTTGAGCAGAGCTGTAAAAAAAATATTTTTCAAAACAAAATGATTTACATACAATAAAGCCATTATCTGACATATTTTACACACTTACATGATTTAGACCAAGAGGCAAATAAAGTAAATTAAACCACAAAATTAATTTTCCATTAACAGGAATGCAAAAACCCAAGCCGGTGCATCATACCATAGGAGCAGAATGCAACAAGGTATTATAAGGCAAAAGTTAGTCTGCACACAACAAGCACCACACAGGTATGAGCTAGTGAGTTAGCATTCTTAACTCTCAAGATTCAGAATGCTAGCTGGGTCTCCTTTCAGTATGGTGCTGGTTGCAGCCAACGATAGTCAGTTTTTTTTTTTTTTTACTCGTCTACATCTGTCAAAATATTGCAAGTTTCCCTTTGTCTACACAAATAAAATACATCAATATCTCAGCATCATTTTTAAAAGTGTACTCTAAAGAATTTGACAACGAGCAGCTTGTAACTAAGAGAAGCTTGCAATATGGTGACATGTTGATTTTGCTGTTTCGACTGACCAAAGCAAGCCCACAGCAAATGAATGATACGTCTGAATGAAACTAAACTACAGAGATATTTGGAAGTCCTAATTATTTCCCCAGAAATAAATTTACGCTGAACAGTCCCGTCCCCATCTCTGAGACAGGACGGGACAGTGCAAGCTTCATTAACGTCCATTACTGCAAAAGTGACACAAATGAATGCAAGTGCATCGTCAGAGTTTTCTCTGTCTTAGGCAACTCAGCTGTTGTGCGACAACATTGACTTCTTGTGCGAAAGCTCGGCTGGATGTTCGGAAGTGATATTTTCTTTTGATTTTCCAGAGTATTAAGAGAAAAAGAAATCTACTTTGAAGATTCAGTTTTTGCAGATGCTCACTGTCACTTCAACACACACACAAAGCATGGCGTGATCATGTTGAAAATGTTGGAATGCTCTCCAGCAATATTTCTGCCCTCAAAGCACTGTATGGAGGCTACGGGCATTAGACGGAAATGTGATGTTAAGTAGACTGTTTCTCCTAAATGAGAACGAACAATAAATACTACAGGGTTCTGCACAAAGAAAAGTCAGATGGTGATGAACGGATCGCTACGAAACGACAAAAAACACTTTGTTCTTATAACTCTCTCGCTATGAATTACATCTAAGCCCACAAATAGAAAGTGGAGTCTCCTTGAATCGTCATTAGTTCTTCATCAGTCAGCACCATAGAGTGTTTGCATGTTGGCCAGGAAAAGGACGCAGACATTAGCTGGTGGAAACAGAGTTCTGCATGGAAGCACTAGTCGCTGGAAAGGTTCTGCAGGTAGGTGAGGATGTGCTGGATCTTGACTAGTCGCTCTTTTAGTGTTGTCATGGAAAGGACAGACAGCTGGTAACGTGGATCCACAGGAAGAACAGCTAGCAGCCACCAACAGCATGCTGGACCATTAGGTGTGGCCTTGAAAACAAAGAAATAAAGAAATGTGTTATTGTCTTCAGATCTAGCTCATGTACCAATACATAGAAGTACACTTATGAGTCATATCCAAAAGACATATAACATATCTATACTGCATTGGTTCTGATATATATTGGAAATATATCAGCTGATATTGAATATTTAATTGTGCTCCTCATTTCCTCAATTATACATTTAGATTATCTTTGCCATCTTGTGTTATTTTAGTTTATAATTCTTTTAAATTAGATTTTTTTTTATTTTAGTTTAAATTGTATTAATTGTATGCTCTTTTTTAATTTTCTTTAATATCTCTACTTAGCTTTTATTTGTTTCAGTTTTAGTTTTAGTGTCAACTATTGACATTATTTTATTTCTGCGAAGGCAAGACAACATTTGTCATTTTTGTTTAATTTTTTTATGTTTAAAATTTCAAAAAAATCTAATATTAATATTTTATTTTATTCCAATTAATAAAAATATTATTAATAGTTTGTTTTAGATTTAGTTAACAATTATAACAATGCATCTAATACTCACTTAAAGTTAATTTCTTTACATTTAAACAATGTATTATAAAGCTAATCCCAAAATTAATTAAAATTTTTATTCTGTACACTGACATGTTATGATGCCTAGCATTTACAACTTCTGATTTTATTTCTTTATTTTGACAAAATATCATTTAATTTTCAATATTTGCTCTTCAGTTATCAGCCATGACACAACAAAAACTAAATAATTATATTACATACAAATAATGATCAGCTCATTGGTATTGGCTAGAATTGGTAACTGAATTATTATTCAGTCCAGCTTTTAACATTTTACCTCAACATGAGCAGGCAGATCAAGTTTCTGAACACAGCGGATGTAACGTTTTACAGCTCTTTTTCAACCCAAGAGGAAGTTACAACCTTTAGTTTAATCTGAAAAGATCATGGGAATTTTGATTCCTCACAACATGACCCCTTTAATATCGTGCTTTCTTTTTGTAAAAGAGAAACTAAACCAAATGCTGATGAAAGCTTGAACATCAGTACAAATCCTATTTGTATCATGGGACAGGCCCTTTAAATCGACCATATAAGGCTCGGCTACGTTCATGAAGATTACACAACCATAACCTCCCTCCGTTATTATTCAAAGCATGCCGTCTCTTTTTGGGACAACACGCTAATATGTTTACCAGACAGTGTGTGTGTGTTTGCAAAAGCTGCCAGATTCACTTCCGTTCTTTCTGACACATTTATGATGTAACGGTGCTTATGCAAATGCAACCCTGAATGCACTTTGACCTACTTCCTGTCATGCAGCCTGCTGTAGGGCAAAGAAAGGAGAAAGACAGAGCTTCTCTCAGTAGTAGGGATTAAGAAAGCGGGAAATACCTGGATGTCAGCTTCTCTTTCTGGCATGGGCCCAAAATGCTGCAGGATCTGGTTCCGGAATCGGTTCTCCAGGTTCTGGAACCATTTACGGGCCTGGTCGTACACCTGATCATGTAACACTTGTAGCTTCTCCAAATCCTCCTCATCATTCACCTACATTGCACAAAACTGATCAATACTCAAACTTTTTATATACTGTATCTTTAAGCTTAATTTAAATTCTGGTCAACGCAAATTGTAGAAGGACATGTGGTTTTCAAACAGGATATTTCTGTTCCTGCATTCTGCTGTATCACAGTATTTTAAAAATCCAAGCAACTATGATGATAAAATTTCAAGAAGTAAAAGAATAAAAATAATTGCCGTATTTAAAAAAACTAAATCCTATAATTACACACAGACAGATATTTTACTGCATTCCTTTATAGTATTCCTATTCCTTTACAGTAATCTAAAAATCTCTTCTTTTCTTTATTTCTTAGCAAAAATGTTTAGATGGTCTATAACTATAATTTCAAAACAATTTTCTTAGAAAAAAAAAAGATATATAGTCTATAAATAAATCTACAAATTAAAAACAAATAAATATTAGTTGGCTTTATTTTTTTTAATGATAAAAAATGTCAATACTTTTTAATACCTAGAAAACTAAGAAGCTAAAATGTTTATACATTTAAATAATATAATTTAGCGTATTTAAATAAAAAATTTAAATGCTCAACAATAACAAACATTAGACATTCCTTTCCTGCATTCCTCTACATTACATTAATCTAAAAATGAAAAACTTTAAGAGCTGCATACTTTCTTAGAAAAAAATGTTTATGAAGTCCATAACATTCCTCTACATTACAGAAATAATAATTAAAAAAACATAAGAAGTGCGTACTTTCATATCCTCCAGATACTCGATGTTGGCGATACAGTATCCGTCCTTCATTCCACGCGAGAGGACGCGAAACCTCTTTCCTCCGATTGTATCCACAACAGAGCGCCCATCTGGAAGGAAATGCACGCTGCGGATCTGGAGCATGCAGCCATAGTCCACAAACCTTCATATATCATAAGATAAATGTCAGCTACACAATCCGACAGACTTAATGCTCACGGTCCCATGAGATCTCATATAAGCACACACTTACCCTTTCTGAGGCTCGCTGATGCACATGCCGAACTGACGTGTCCCGGTTTCCATGCAGCGTCGGATCATAAGACGGTATCGTGGCTCAAACACATGAAGGGGGCAAGGCACAGTGGGGTACGCCATGGTACAAACAAAGATGGGCACATTTTTTGTTAAACTGGGGAAAGATAAATAACACACAGAGTGTTATTTGAGTGCCTTTGGCAGATCAGATACAAAGAATTATGCAAACAGTATGTGAAGCATGAGTAATTTTATAACAATATGAATTGCAATGTGATACAACTAAGTGACAAAAAATGCAAATGAAAGGCAGCGTACATGTCAGTTTTTAATTTCTCTTTTATTTGGAACTGGATAGATGGAAACCAAAATATTATGCATAACAAATGAATATTAAGTTTGGCATCAGTGCAAAAGCAGCTGCACATTATGTAACACTTCAAAACGATCACTCTGACTGGATGAGCCACAAACGAAGCAGTTGTGCAAACTTACTCTGAGAGCTCTTTTGTTTCCTCTGTATGCAGCTTCAGTCTTTCTGAATGTTCCTTGGATAGATACTGCTTAATGATGTTATCCAGCACTTGTGTGATTGTGTACTTTCTGAAGGCAAGATACTGTATGAAGAACCAAACAGAGAAGGAAGGAAGGAGAAGAAGAGTTGCATAAAGAACTGGATTGGTTATTAATGCTCAAATCATTTAAAATGCAATTAACAGTATTAAAAAATATATATATGCCATCTCAGCGCACAACAATAAAGATCACTGAATGGCCTAAAGTCAGTGTGAAATTTGTCATAGCATTGGTTAAAATGAACATTATAAAGAAGTCAGTAATATCTGTAATCATTTTTAGCAAAAATGAATATGGACTATAACAATTATGGTGCTAAATCTTAAATAAATTGGACTTTAAGATTTTATGAATTTATATAATTTATTTAAATAACGCAACTAACCTAAAATTAAAATAAGCCTTGTTGAGCACTAAATGCTACTAGAATTGGTTGTTTGTTTCTTGTCATGCTAATGCACAGTCTGTGATTCTGAGACAAACCTCTTTCAGGCTTTCTTTGCAGAGAGGGCACTGGGGATTGTGGTCTAGACAGCGCTCCAGACAGTTTTTGCAGAACGTGTGTCCACAGGGTGTCGTGACAGGCTGATAAAATAATCTAGGAAAGAGACAGGAGATGATCTTGAGCTATAATCAGTTTTAGGGTGAAAGCAAGCATGCGTCCACTGACACACATACGAATCTTTTATTCGCCATATGAGGCTTTTTTGTTTTCTGAGGTAAACATTGCAGGCTCTTTTAATTATTGTGTCATTTATAAGTTAAGCTATTCTATACCCCTGTTTACAACTGGTTTTCAAAATCCTTCAAGTTTCATCACTAGTGGACAATTTCACAGTCTTCACAGTACCAAGTTAACAGTAGCTGATATCAATAACAGTGAAATCTTGATAAATCTTGAAAAAATTGATACCAAATGAAATTGAAATGTTTTTTCATAAAATAAAGTATACATTTTGACAAACATTTAAACATATTTAAAATATTAATTTACAAAAATACATAATTGAGAATTTTTGAAGATATGTCAAGTTTTTTTTTTCTTAAAATATATTTTTAGAAAATATTTAGCTATTAAAAACAATCAAATATTAACTATTATAACTATTTAACTATATACACTATTATTATAAAAATAGTAACAAAATAAAAGCAAATACATATAAAATAATTAAAATAAATAACTCTTTTCTTCTTTAGATTTGACTCTAGAAACTCACACTTTTCCCTCACCTCATACAGAGAGAGCATTCAAAATCATTTGGGTCCAGCAGGTCTTTTGGCAAGGTTCGATGGGACTTGGTTTCCTCGGTAACCACAGGAGTAGCTGCACTGGCGGTCACTGAAGGAGCAAGGTTGAAGAGCGGAGAGATGAGGACACCACTTTATTTAGGGCAAACTCAATCTGACATTTTCAGCTGATGGTAGTAATGCATTCTGCTCACAGTGCCAATAGAAGTGAAAATGTACATATTTTAAACACTGACTAATCATTGGGTTGCCTGAACAAAAAGTAATCAGAGTAATCAGTCTAAGGATGCCCTGTATAATATATAGTCTATTAGGGTCACTGGAAAACCACCAGCTACATTATAGTTTGGCTGTTATAGAAATGTTCAGATGTCTAATCAATACAGCATTTGTTTGGCTTTTCAACCTTGTGTTGGCATCATGTGGCGAGACGACTTACCTACTTGCTTTTTATATTTACTGCTGTGGCTGTAAGCCACGCCAGTCCCTGCTTCAGACACAGAAAGCTTCCTCTTTAGCAGCGCGCCTTTTTCTGGGTCACCCAACTGTGGGGCAGAGCTAACTCTTTTAAGCCCCTCCTCTACAGCTCCTGCTATCCCATGAGCACGAAGTGAGTGAGCTCTGCTCAGGCCGGAGCGCTCCAGACTTTCAGACCGACCTGGTTTCTGCAGACATAGAAAAATGAGGTGTTGAAGTATTAAGTACAGCTAATGTCACTGTCAACCAGGGTTCTATTTCTAAAGCTCATTTAAAATACAAAGTGCTAAAGGGTGACCAGCTCACCTCTGAGGTTGTAGGGGGCTGTTGGGGAGAAGCTGCCTGGTCTCGATCCTGGCCCTCGGACACCAGGGTTTTACTGCGCAAGTGTGAGGAAGTGCTGTGGGTTGTCTCTCTCAAACCAACCTTGAAATTATTACAGGCTGGAGCCAAAAGGTCATGCAAGATCTGAAGATAAAGAACAAAAAAGATAGAGCAAAAACAGGCAGTTTAACAGAGGTTTAGAAGACATTATAGATAAGAATATACATTCTAATATACAGTACCATATAAAAGTTTTTTTTAAAAGAATACTTTATCGAAAATTCTATTTCAAATATATTTTTTTAACTGTTCTCTTTCCTGAAAAAAAAACATGATATAATATAAACTTGCAGTGTAAGTTTTCACTAACTTTCCAAAAAAGTTTTTCTGAAGGATCATGAAGACTGGAGTAATGATGCTGTCATCACAGAAATACATAAAATTTTACAGATATTAAAATATAAAAGAGCTCTTTTAAATTGTAATAATAACAACAACATAATTGTCTTTAGTCTATTATTGATCAAAAAATGCAGCCTTGATGAGCATAACTTTTTTCAAATACATTGTAAAAATAACAACACCAAACCTTTAAATGGTATGTTGTACACAACTAATCTTGCTGCATTCTGTTCAAATGAAGATAAATAGATGGCAGGAATTAGGCGCCTCTAGCTAGTGTTTATGCTTCAGAACTGTTATTTAAGACACCAGTCTTTGTTAATGTCATTGAGAGATCATGATTTCTCCTTTAAAATAGTTCTCAGTAGGCCAAAGAAAAGCACCTAATTACATAAGGGAGTGTGTTTTAAGCCTTCTGTAAACACACACACACACACTCTAAAAGATACACATTATGCAATGCTCACAGCACACTTTCTTCAACTTTCTGTGGGCTTAGGCAGAAAGTCACAAGGCTTCACCAATAATAATTATGTTACATAATTTAATCATGGTCCATAACTGATACGAAACAGTTTGGCCACAGCACATTACCAGTGTATTAGTTGACCTTTAAGAACACAAATAACTAAAACTGTTTTTTAACAGTTCTGTCTCCAGTGCACTGACCTCTGACCTACAATATGAATAAACAGAGTATCGTGAGACCATACCTACTGAGCCAACAAAAGACTTTATATAGCTAGTCCTGAATAAACAAAATACCTGATAAACCCACATGCTCTCATATTAGATGGCCAAAGCAGCTAAGTAGCAAAATACAGACAACTTGATGCTGTAAGCAATGTTTGCTATTCTACAACGTCCACTAGACATAATTACAAATAAAATGAAATATAAATAAAACATTCATATAAATTAAATGTAACATAATATATTAAAATATAATATTGAATAAAATAATATAAATTTAATATGATGCTCTAGCTTATTTCATCAGTTATCTGAGGGTGTTTATTAAATTTTTATAATATAATTATTAATTGTTTTTTTAAATATCAATTCAAGTTGGTAACATAATTTTTATGATCATTTCCAATTAGTTAAACTGCAAAAGCAGAAATGAATCTCACCAATTCCACCTCTTGTTTGGCCTGACAGAAGTCTTCATCCAATGCCAAACACTGAAGGAAGACCTGCAGAGAGTCATCTACATGACCCATCTCTTGAAGAATTTTTGCTTTACGGAAATATCCCTGCAAGAGAGAGACAGATCAGAGTGAATTTAGCTTCCAGTAGCACAGATGCTGTTTTTGGGTTAATCTGACTTGAATGGGACTGAGAGTCTAGTCATGTTAATGGCCTCAAGGCTAATAACGGGGCTAGACACTGAGATAAATACACACTCGAGTGACCCACATCTCTTCCTTATCCCTACCTGTCTGTATCTCCTTATCTCACTTGTCAGCTTGGCAAACATCCTTTATACCTTAATCACGTGTTTAACACAACTACATCCCCTCAATGGTTTTCTGATACCAATGAAAGACCAGAATAAATGTAGTAAAAAATATAGGTCAGAAAAGATGGTGCTGAATTTCCCATTTCGAATAAATAGCAATCATCAGTACTGAAAAAGAAACACATTCAAACATATTCATGGTCAAGAATCTACAAAAAAGCAAGGCTAAATAATAAGGATAGCCCTTTTCTGTTACATAATTAGCACTATTGTTGTGAAATGGTAACAATTTATATTTGTTAACACCATGGTAAAATTCTCTATTTGTGAAATATAGATATTGTTATTAAAAATATTGTAAATAAGTGAGTAATGTCTTGCACTTATTATCATTGTTTTAAAGCAAAATGTGTACGATTGATTGAGTGATTGCTGACAACCGCAGCTATATTCATATTCATAAAATAAATAGCAAATAAATAAACTATATCAAAAAAGTTGAAACTTTTTTTTTTTTGCCTTTGATTACATTTCCAAAACAAGTGACTTACTTAATTTTATATTTATATTGTTACCATTTTATTTACTAAATACATGATTGTTTATATTATTTATTGTTTGAGAATAAGAAAATCATTAAAAAGTACATCATAAAAAACAATCTGGTCTCACTTCATTAAAAACATTAAGCAAATAAAAAGTAAAGCGTCCTAGAGGAGTTTATTTATAGGAGTTATAGAGTTACATTATAGCAGCATAACTTCCAGCTATTATTATAACTGATAACCCCCCCCCCATCTAAATATAATATAGCCAAGCATTTATATTCATGACATGATATTTGAAAAGTTTGCCTCCTGTTTTTAAAGCAACAATCCAGCTACTTAAATCTGTGCAAAAGCATATTGATGTCCTGTAAATTAGTCATCAGTAGTCGAAATTAGTTGAAAATCATCGACGTACCTCTGGGGATGGGGTAGCTACCAGGCAGGACTCCCAGTTTTCTAAAGCCTGACGGTACTGCTTCAGTCCTCTGTGAGCCTCGGCATGGCACACCCTCACCCACACATTACTAGAGTCTGAGAGAAAGAGAAAATCAGTGAGAGACCATGACAAAATGCAAAAGCACAGCTCTATTTAACTCCATCCGATAAGCATTATGATATTATTACATTACTTCAGATGTCATAGATTAAATGTGTAAAATCAGTAAATCAAGAAGAGGCATTTGTTCACTGAAATGCTACCGGAATAAAGGAAGAGTGGAGAGAGAGGATGTGACACTGCAGCAGCACTGCCTTTTTTACAAGGGCAAATGAGGACACACTAGGAGAAATGAGACTGCCGCACTCTGATTACACTGACTCTCTGAGATACGTTCAGGGACTTCATGGATCTGAAATGACGAAATGTCCCAATTTTTGTGTAGAACGACCAGAAGGTTCGGACATTATGTAGCCGTTATGTAACTTCATCAACATCATCAACTATTTCCTGTCAACCACTTAACAAAGGTGATATGGTGCTAGATTTTCATGCATCAACAGTACAAATCAAACACCGTGGGGGAAGGGAACCCCTTGGCTAAACTTTTACAGGATGTATAAATGACTTTTGATATCATTCTTATTAATATTTGTGCCACTAATATAAAATACAAAGTCTTTTTCAAATTGTGCGATGACAGTTTAGTTAAATAACTAAATAACCGATGACAGACACAGCAGAATCCCAGTAAAAGAGATTCTTTAGAAAGGTTCATTTGTTCTTTAACTTATATACAGCCATTATAATATATACATATTTAAATTAATTAAACATATGTTTTAATAGCAACACTATGAAATCAAACTGATTTCACTCAATGTATTCTAACGAAAAGCAATTTACAATATTATTTAATAATAGCTCCATTAAATTGCAATTAGATTTAACAATTACAAGTATTATATTTAATATTGTAAAAATGGGGCCTTCTGAGTCTTGGGTCTAATTTTATATTTTCACTTACAAAATCTTTTTTTTTAAATCTATGTATGCATGTAAGTATTTATGTATATATGTATGTATGTGTATGAATATATAGCTCCGTTATTAACATTCATGTTTTTTCATTAAATTAATTTTAATCAAACTGCAGTTGGGTTATGTTGATTAGGTTAAAAATAACTAAAAACTAACACAATAAAATCATAAACTCTTCAGTTGCAAATAAACTGTTGGGTCTTATTGAAAAATTGCATAAAATACATCAAGCATAAATGAGCATTTTAGCCTATCATGACACTGCAGCCTTTTCAAAGTCCAGCTGTTGCTTAACAAATGCAACATTGCTTTTAGGCAACAGGACAAGGCATCTCTGCCCTTAGACATCTCTGTTAAATAAACACCAAACACCTGAACATTGTGGCTATTACATACTGCTCTACTTGTTATTATCAAACTCAGTTTGCCTCAGATTACAAAACACTCTGTGTCACGACCTGCCTTACACAACGCGTGCCGAGTGCGCGTGCGCCTTGCGAGCGCGTTTTGTAATACAGTCACTCGCCAGTTACATGATCGCTGAGGGCGGGGTTTATACATAAGTTACGGCTGTCAATCCAAATGTTGGTCAGTAGAGCTCTGTCCACCCTCGTACTCTTTTAATAAACATTATAAGACGTCTTGCGACCTAGTTACCTGGCTCCTGGCATTATTGCCAGGTTAGTAACTGTTAAATATCTTCAGACACAGACAAGGATGTGAACTTACCAGATTCTAATAACTGACTGGTTAGTGCAATAGCATCGTCGTAATGTTTCCCCTTCAACAGGCTTTCAGCTTCTCCTATACACTTAAGTCTTTTCACGTCTCCAGGGAACCACTTCTCTAAAAGTCCACATAGGATCACATTCAGTCGGGGATCCCCAGGCCTCCTCTTAATGTCTTCACTGCACAGTTTGCATTTGGAAAAAGTGCTATGCTGTAAACATCTCCTACAATACGTATGTCCACAAATCACCGTCACGGGCTCGGCTAAGAAACTATGGCAACCAGGGCAGTCAAATTCACAATCCTGTGTCCAGTTCGGCTCACTTTTTGCTGAGGACTCCTCTGATTTCTTCTTGAAGTTGCGCAGGACGCATCCGACTAAACTGCTCAGCTGATCCGGCCGGACTGGGCCATATCGTAGTGCCATGGAAAACATATCGACAGCCTCTTTAAGACGGTTTTCCGACGCTAAAGCATCAGCTTTTGATAAAACTAGTTGACGGTGATCAACATGGTCTTCCTCGTCCCAGTCGCCTTCTGTTTCAGACGCTATAAAAAACCTTCCCCTTTCCTCCAAAGCATATTCTTGGTCTAGTCTTCGCAGCGACATGCTTGCGAGTGACATTCACAGATAAGTTACGCTACCGAAATAATAAATAGAAAAAATGTCAAAGCATTCTTACAGTTCTGGGTACAGGAGAACGCATTGACTCGCGGTCCTGAACGTACAGTCGTTTTGTCCGTGCGTTACGTAAAAAATAGCGTCACGTGCGCAGCAGCGAGCACGTCTATTGGCTGCTGAGGCGCATTACAAAACACAAAACTCTTGAGTTTTGTAACTTGCGCTCGGCGCCATGGCTGCTATGAAAGAATGCATAAATGCAAAGATGAGACTGTGTCATCAGTCATCCGCGTGTGCTGCGCATTTTATTGCAGAAAAAGAAAATGACACAATCTTCTCCAGTCATTAACATCAGGAATTGTGCTAACTCTTCTTTTGATTCACTGTTGTGTAATTGCAACGAAAAAGGAGACAATTCAGTGATGCGTTTGTGTTGCCTGGGGGTCTAACATATAGGTTGAACGTCTGGATCTATGTTACTCAAGGGTGTTAAGTGTGTAGGAATGTCCGTAGTCATGTAATATATAGGTCAACGCACATACGTAATTCCATATTGCACAAGAAGTAAGTCTGATAGCATTTTTTTTTTCAAAGCATCGGCAGCCCATAGATCATAACGCCATTTATCGAAATAAATATAAAGATAATGTAATGCTCGCTATAAAAAGTAGCTTACATGATAAGTTTGTATCTGCAATTATTCTGTATTGTAGAAAAAAAAGTTGTATTATTGCTTTTTTTTTTTTTTTTTAAAGTGCTTTTTGCAATTTTAAATTACTTTTAAATATCTGATGAAGTTAATTTCTTATAAAGTCCGTTCTAATAAAATTAAAAAAGGATACTTTATTAAGATGTATATCATATAGGCTATGAAATATTGTCAAAAGAAAATTTTAATGGTTCATGCATGTGCATGCATACACACGAAAGCATAAATGAAAAAATAATGAAGGATGAGACACGGAATGCGTAAATGAAGCTCACAAAAGTTTAGCCAAATGTCCAGTTCGTTGCATGTCCACACACAATTATGAACATGGTACACACATCTTTGTCTTCCTTTTTAACTGCATATCTATTATTTTATCATTCAAAATTTTAACTCAAAGTTTTACTCAAAAGGTGAGCTATAATCATCTTTAAAATGGCTGTCCACTCGGATTGATATTCTGTTATTTAATAATACAACGACATTCATACGTTTTAAAGTGTGGCTTGTTATCCCAAAACTGTCTAGGGTCTTTTTTTTTTAACTGTCTGGGGTCAACGTCATAATTTTCTGGGGTGATTACATATTCCGTAATGCGGAAATGACGTCACTGTTTCGCGACAAGCGTGCACCTAGAGGACGCCGAGCAAGGCATGGAACACCTTGGTGCTTTACTACTGCTGTTGACGTGTGTGTCATGTTTCCATTCAACAGAAGGTAAGGGATTTGTTTGTTAATCTGTGTGGGCAAAGGATAATAAATGCATGTGTCTGAACGCATTGGTAGAGTTCACTCTTTCCTATTGGACCGCGCGCTGCACGCTGCGCTGTCACGCGATCTGATTGGATCAAATGGCACATGCAGCTGTCAAACTCAATTTCTTGATGTTTTGAGTTTTATTGTACAGTATGAATATATACTCACTTCCAAAGTTACTGTCGATTTGCTTTTATGGATGGAAAACAAAACAAATGTATTTGCACTGAATTAAATTTGGCACGTTCTATGTATTGTGTAAAATGTGCTTCCACGTGCACGCGAGAGACAATAGACCGGTGACGCTCGCGCTAGGTAGCTTGTGAACCCTTAATAATGCTGCGTATTCCGTCATGAAGGTATTCGTTTAACTGGATTCTTGCTTATTCTGATCTCAATGTATGTCAAGTAAATGCAAAACAAGTGTATAAACAAACGTACTATATAAGAAAGCCCATATAAAATGCATAATTGTATAACTTAACATGTTATGCAATTATATTAAATGGTTTCACTTTGGATTGGTATTCACTATATATAAAACTACAAGGTAATTCTGTGACAACCAGAGGACCCTTAATTAATTCTTTTGTTTTTACATTTTGTTAATTTTAAGATTTCAAAAGGAAAGTTTAATAAGACAGAATCTAGAAATCTTGAATACGTTTAGAAATACAGGCTTTCCTCTCAACACGTGAAAATGTCCATAGACGCTTTTTAACTCGTTGCACACTAATGACATCTTGTGGTCAAAGGTGGGAAAATATCCCTTTGCGTCACTATTGCCCAGATGTCCCAGCGGTTTTGGACCATTTCTTATAATGAATCAATTTGTGCAATAAAAAAAAAACAATATACAGAAAAATGAAATTGGTCATATAAGACTCACTCATTCTTGTCTGTTAAAAGGGGAAGAGAGACCAGTCTGTGAAAGGTGTGGGGATATTTTATGTGTATAACACATTTTAATTGAATGTCCGAGTTTACATGCTACTAGACAACTTTTTACTTAGGAAAATATATTAATGGACATTTCCAAAAAGAATTCTCCTGGGATGAATTAAAAAAAAAATGTCATACATTAAACTGAAAGAATCTATATAATTGTTTTTTAATTTTTGTTACATGTATATTTTGTATATTTGTACTTGTTTATTTATTTATGTAATGGCTATGCAGTTGTTTTGAAATGAAAGCTACATATATAATTGAATTGTGAAATTGAGATGTTTTATTTTTGCCATATAGCTATTGTTGCTGGCATCGCGCTAAATCATAAATAAATAAATAAATTTGTGAATATTTAATATTAATGAAAGAATAAAGCATGGTTTTGTGTATGATCACATAAGATCTAAATAAATGAATATTGTTAAGTTGAATATTACTAAATCTGCACTGAGATGTTTCCTTTTTTTGATAAAATCTGTAAAATTAACAGGGAATGTTATTCTGTTTCTCTGATAAAGCCTCATGTAGTTTATTTCTGCTACTCCTTTTAAAAAATCTCAGAACTAAACAGCGGTTTTCACTCTCGTCTTTCGCAGGTTTTCCCAGGTGCAGCACAGAGCAGTCTGTGTGTAATAACAGTAGATGTGTGCCTCTGAATCTTCGCTGTGACGGTGTGGATGATTGTGGAGACAGCAGTGATGAGATCTCCTGTTTGAATTGCACTGGTGGCTCCTTCCACTGTGTGGCAGCAGCACGCTGCGTTTCTTCCCGCAGTGTCTGTGATGGCAAGCCTGACTGCCCTGATGGAGCAGATGAACAGTTAGACTCATGCACAGAGACATGCACTAGGTCACAGTTCAGGTGCACAAATGGACGCTGTGTGCCCAATTCAGGGAGGTGTGACAACATCAAAGACTGTGAAGATGGCAGCGATGAAGAGAACTGTGGTATATTTATGGATAAATAAACACACACACACAAAGAGTTTATTCACAAAACTGGAGAGGGGTTTAATCTTCAACTAGCTGGCAGGAGCAGCCACTGACATGTCACGTGACCTGCCAGTGGCTGGTGGCAGCTGCCAGTCTGATTCTGGCAGGTCACGTGACCAGCCTGGCTGACAGCCTCAGGCAGCCACTGTAGATCTTGAGTATAACGCCTGCAATATAACATCCTTAAATCATTAGAAAAAGCATTTAAATGACTTTTTAGAAAGTTAATTTCAAAATGGTGAAATAAGATATTGTGCGTGATGAGATCATCCTTAAAAAAAGAATTGTCACATAAGTTTTAGTGTGGGCCTGTCGCAAAAGAATTTTGTCCTTGAGCTGTTTCCATACCTAATTTCACCTATTGCGAAAAACATGTGAAAAACACATGTAGGCTATAGGCCTACATAAAAATATTTTAACAAGTTTAATGAGTTTTCATTCTTTGTTATAGACTATTTAGACTTTTTTCTTTGTTGTAGATACTTCATCATCTGGCAGGCTATTTATAAGCAGGTGCAGTTGTATTATTATTATTTATTTATTTTTTTTCGGATGAACTTTTATTAGATTGTAGTAATAATATAAACTGGAAAGTTAATTTCAGTTCAGCATATTTTATTTCTCATAACGACGGTCGTTAAGCCATTAGCTATTAACCGACAAAGTTTGTTAAATTACAATTAAATTAAAATTTGAATTTAAACGTGGCTCTGACCCATTTAAAATACCTAAATTTGTTCCCAGGCATTAATTTTCTACAAGCAAAAGGCAGCATAAACATCAGAATGTGAGGATTCACATCACATCAGGCGCAGAGCTTGTGCCAACAGAGAAAAACAATAGCCTAAATAGGC
Organism: Enteromius argenteus; assembly: GCA_032357425.1. Taxonomy (NCBI): domain Eukaryota; kingdom Metazoa; phylum Chordata; class Actinopteri; order Cypriniformes; family Cyprinidae; genus Enteromius; species Enteromius argenteus. The sequence goes on along the minus strand of JAUCMR010000160.1, from coordinate 5,645,857 downwards.
CCATATGCGAAATATATATATTTCTAAATCCAGGAAGTAGCCTATATGCAGAATTTCAGTTAATTTCTTTGATGCGCTCCAATAGTGGCGGCATCCAATAGTTTTCCAATAGTATTTACAAATACACAACTGTTTTTTGTTGTGATTGTACACAAATAAATATATAGAATAGTTTCGAACAATGTCTTATTCTTGAACAAGTATTGTAAGCTGTTTCCAGTTTTATAAGGGGAAAAAAAATCAAGTGATCCTGCCGGCGCCGCGCGCAGTTACGCATTACAACTTTCATCTTCAAACAAAACATTATACTGTTCAACGTATTAAAGCAACATCAAATTAAGCATCAGAACATGAGGATTCACATGACATCACGCGCAAAGCTTGTGCGAACAGAGAAAAACCTAGCTATAGGCCCATATTCCAAATATATTTTTCTAACGAAATAATAAATTAACAAAACAAACGAAAGGAAAAACCTGCACCAAGCAGCAGCTTCTCTGCAGAATTTCAGTTCATTTTTGTGATGCGCTCTTGAGAAAGCGGCCTCCAATATGTTTCCTTTATTTAGAAAAGCACAACTCTTTTTATTGTTAATGTACACGAATAAAAATAAATATTTATATAGATAGATTCAAATAATGTCTTACTCTTGAAGGAGTATTGTAAGCTGTTTCAACTTTTATAAGGGGAAAAATATCAGATGATCCTGCTGGCGCCGCGCGCAGTTATCGGCCTATTCTGAACAAAATTAGACCTAATAAATTTAAACTTTCAACGTATTATAGCAACATCAAATTAAGATATGTATAAGATATGTTTGAGAGGTAACTCGTCTTGTTCTTACCGTATATATAATTTTATATACAATAATATGAATATGATTAAATGCGCTTTTTACAGAGAAACTGCTTTGACGCGAACACGGAGGCTGTCTATAGGCTAATGTTTTTCATGATACTACATTTATTTCATAATTTTTGCTCATAGATAAAACTTATACTTCATTTGGAAATATAATGGACTACCCTTATTTTTTTGTGCACTCACAATATGAAGAAAAGGCTGTGCTTTTGTAAACAGAAAAAAAAAGCATGGTTATTATTAAGCCTACAACAGAAATATATATATATTTTTATATGAGTTTGAAAAATAAACGGTGCTATTACCATCAGTGATATTCATCAAAAGCAGCATCAAAAAGCAGTGTGCTCACTGGATGTTCAGTTCATTATGAAGAAAATACAGATTTATTATAATAATATATAAGATTAGATAAGATTAACACTATAATAAACACACAAAATGATCTGCATGATGACACTGTTATTATTATTGCGAAGTGAGATGAATGAAGAGTGCGTTTGTCTTGCGTTACACTAAGAATTTTACCACTTTACACTAAGCAACAGTAAAGAGACTGAATTGACTCCAGCTGGAGGGGGTGGAGGTTTGGGAGGTGTTGGGTGGGGGTTGATAAAGGTGTGAATCTCTCGTTCATTCACACGGAGAGAACAGCAAAAAGTTGCAGAGCAGGTTTTGGCAAAGTTTCTGTTTTAGGACAAATGCCTCCATTGTCCCGGGACCTAATCATTTTTAGTTTCATTATTGGCCAATTCCAGCGTCACTGACGTGACATTCACAGTCAAAACCTCAAATATATCCTCACAGAATGCATGTGTTTTTCAAAATCCCAAACAGAGTCCAGACATCAGAACATGTCTGTCTATGCACGTGTTTTGATAGGCTATTTCAGATTTGGGAAATACATGCGTTATGGACGAGACAACATATCTGTGATTTACAATGGACAAACCAGAAGTAAAAATATCTGCACAATGGATATAAATTTTATTTCAAATTACGTTTTTTTTGTTTCAGAGGAAAAAACAATGTTGATTTCATCTCTCCGTTATGCCCAGTTCTGAAAGCAGAATGCAAGCGTGTATAATGCTTTAAACGGAGATGTTTGGAAGGTGTTTAACATGACTGCCACCCACTAAAGATTCTCCTAGTTTCTATATGTTAATTTAAGTCATATTATACAACTAATCGCAAGTTTATATTATATAAATGACGCTTAATATATTCCGCACTCAAGCAAACTTATTAAGCTAAAATACACAGGCAGAAGTGGCCTAATAGTTATGAAAAAAAATATTAATAAACTAATGTTATCATGGACGCACCTTTATAGAAAAATGCAATCTCAGATTACATCAGAGAGTATTTGCTTTCGTTTTGAATTGGTTCATTTAAAAGTAGACATTTCAAGCTTTCTGTATCTTCCTGGAGCTTGGGAAAGGCACTATATAAATTATTATTACTATTATTATTATGCAAAGGAACCCTAATTTTAAGTTCTTTCATTATCAGGAAATAATTCAAGTGTTTGCGTGGCGCCTCCCTGTCATGCAAAAATTATTTATTATTTATTATTGATTATGAATAATAATAGAGCACATTTCTTTTAGGTTACAGTATGGAACCCGCATTAAAAGTAAATCTTTACAAGTCTACAACCGAGACAGATGCAGTTATAATCTGTAAATTGAAGGCTATTTGACATTTTAAAATAATAACAGGCGATGCGATTCATTGATCATTAGTTGTCCTTGATCAAGATTAAACTGATGTATGACTCTCATAAACTTGTTCTAATAAATCTTTTTTGCATTAAATAATAAAGATGAAATTGCATTAAATAGTAAAGATACAACACAGGTCAAGTTACGTTGTACAAATAATAATGGGCCCTTTGTTGGTTATAATGAGAGAACTTGAGTTTAAACAGCTGTTTTATTAATCCGTCCCTTTTTATCAGATTCAATATTTTAGCTAAATCATGGCAGGTTTAATTTATTAATTACTTGTTTTAGTTAGGTCTAAATAATGGGAGTGAAATACAGTGCCTCACGTTTTACTAAAATAAAGGAAAGAATTCATAAAACACGCAATTCTTTCTTAAGGAGTGTAGATCTTATCCCTGAATATTTCTCCGTCAAAATAAAGGACAGATAACGAATAGCATAATAAGTATGTGCGTGACAAAAATATGCTGTTTTAATCAAAGGAATTTTTAAATATTAATTAAAAATGTATTTGTGACGCATATTAATAATGTGAGAATATGCAGAGATGGTGAGAATTAAAAAAAAAAAAAGTACTTTATAAATTAACCCTCTTATTTATGTTATTAAAGAAGCTTAAAAAATGTAGTATTTGACTTTATTTCTCTGTTTTTGTAGATGACAACGAATGTGAGATCAATAATGGTGGCTGCTCTCATTTTTGTATTGATCTGCCTCTTGGTTTCATGTGTGACTGTCCCAGTGGAACGAGGCTGGTCCAGGACACACACTGCCAGGGTGAGAAATTAGTCACACTTGACAACTGTACAAATAACGTTGATATTACATGATCCAGTGTAAACAATTTATAGTTTTTATAGAGTAAACTGTAGAACAGATGGCAGTCAATGATCATACATGTTTATCCCTTGAGCAATAGTGTCCAGGACAGGGTAGTTGCTGAGCTAAAAGTAGTAGCATTCAACAACTCGTATGATCTAAACGTGTCTGCCCTTGTGAGGTGATCTCCATGTGAAATAAAACCATAAATAAAATCATTTCATTTTAATAGGTGACAGTTTCCTAATTACATTTTTAAATGCCATAAAAATAGCTTCATTTTAGTTATCCGAATCAGAGTTGCTTCTCTGTTTTGTTATGCTATAATTTACTGTAAATCACAGTTGTCTTCAAAACATACGAAATGTGTATTAATGTGTCATAATAGACTTCCACTCTCATATGTACTTTTTTTACTTCCAGATGTGGACCACTGTCTTGATTCAGATGGGTGTGATCAAATTTGTGTCCATAACAATGGATCTCTTGCATGTGGATGTCAGGATGGGTATGTGCTGACCGCCGGGACTGGAGAGTGCAAGGCTACAGGTGAGAGCAAGATTTCCACGTAATTGGCCTGTAAAGGCAGTCAAGATTGCGTATATGTATTTGGCTCAGTGCCAATGTAATAAAATTATTTTACTATTATTTTACTATTATAGTATTTATTGTTATTGTTATTGTTATATTTTGAAATAGCATTTAAGTTTTGCTTTTTACTTTTGGTGTTCGGTTTTTTAATAATTGTTTTTGTTTTCTATAAATTATTCTATATTTCTATCTATTTTATTATAGTCAGTTTATTTTTAATGCGGTTTTATGAAATTGTAATAGTAGTTAGTTGCAAAAGCCACATTTTTAATTTGACATTTTAATATTCTGATTCTCTAATATTTATCGTTTGTTTTATGCTTTGTTTCTGCTTTAATTTAGTGAACCAAAATGAGTTTAGTTAACACTGGTTTGGTTTGTACAGGTGTTGCTGCTCGTGTGGTGGTCAGCACGCAGGAAGGTGTTAAATGGATGGACCTCAGTGGCTCTGAGCAAAGAAACATCACATATATAAGAGCCGCACCAGGACCTGTTTCTGCCCTGAATGAAAATAACACATTATACTGGATCATTCCTGAGAATGACATCATCTACAGGTGCAAAGCCTTTCAGATTAAATAGAAAATTATACCCATTATTATTATTAATGCCTAATTGCTTTAAATTGCCCCAACACAAAACACACATTTCATAATGAACAACTATTATTTTTAACTATGTGAAAGGATTACTTCACCACCCTATGTGAACCTGAGAGGAGGAGATATATTGAGAAACATTGCTCTTTGTCAGTGCCCCTTTTCTTACCTTCTTTTTGATTGAGAAATGACTCGAGATAGTAAAAATAAAGCTGAAATACAGGACTGTCCTGGAAAAAAACGGGATGTCTTGTCACCCTATAATGACATCACCTAAAGGTGCAGATTAAATAGAAAATTATACCCATTATTATCATTAATGCCTAAATAATTAAAAATTGTTCCAACACAAAACACATTTAATTAATTTAATCTTATTTGTCTATTTCAGGATGTCTTTAGACTCCAGTGACCTTAGACCAACTGTGTTGTTAAAGGCCTCCACAGGCATTCTGGGATTAGCAGTAGACTGGATTCATGAGCTTCTGTACTGGGTCAGCACCAGTACTCATGCTTTACACGTGGCCTCTCTAAATGGCTCCACACAAAGTGAGCTCATCTCTGGACTCTCCAGACCTACTGCAGTTGCTGTTCAGCCGCTGCTAGGGTAAAAATACTGTCTTCTTCACTGCATAAAATTTAGCCACTTAATTTAAAT
>JAUCMR010000160.1:5593244-5606875 GCA_032357425.1 Enteromius argenteus | reverse complement strand
GATCGTGTGTGTCAGTCTTTGTCAGCCTCCTTGTTTCTTTTATTAAATGTTCTATATTGTGAACTTCTGCCTCCGTGCCCACTGAGAAGCGTGATCACCCCTCTCGTGACAATATATATATATATATACACACATATACTAAACGCTAAATATATAACTATATAACATCAGTTTTATATAGTTATAAGCAAAACATCAAATTAAAGAAGCGTTTAGTTTTATCCAATTAATCGATTAATTGGAAAAATAATCGCCCAACTAACTGATTATCAAAATAACCGTTAGCTGCAGCCCTACCTCACTCTGTAGTTAACTTTGATATTATCCTCATTCTTAAACACATGAGTTGGTGGATACCAGTAGGAAAGGTCTTCTGATGCCAAAGCAAACAGGTTGTGGAAAACAGGAAGGATTCCTAAAAATATAAATATTCCATTTAGATTGTTGTAAGATTGGCGCACAGCTCATTTAAATATTTTTAAATAAAAGATTAGAAACATATGAGCATTATTGTTTATACTGTCATTTCTATTCTTTAGACATACTGAATGATCTAAAAGATACACTCCAACCTTATAAAAGCGACTCCATTGAAATGCTTGTTGCATCTTATTAAAAAAAACGTATATATATATTATATTTTATATTAGGTGAAAAAAATAGACTTGAGTATATCATAAGCATTTGACCTATGAGCAACAGACACAGTAGATTATTTTAAGTGTGACAGTGTGTTAGTCTCACCACTGGCTTTAGCAGCAAGCATGCACACACTCTCCGCTGTGACGTGTCCGGTGGGGATGGTGAAGGTGGTCTCTGAATTTAAACTGGGGCTGTAGTACAGGTGAACCTGTAGGGCAAAGTCACAGCTGGACTTCTGACTGCCAGCCCTTTCGCTCTTCATCAAGGGCACCTCTTCCTCTTCACTCATGATCACCAAAGCAATCTTGATTGGACAGAAAGAATTAGATCATTTCTTCTCAACAGATGCAGGCATTCATTGACAATTCTTTCTTTCCAAAATAATGCATGTAGCTCAAAGTAGGATGTCATTAAAGTGCCCCTATTATGGATTTTTGAAAATTGCCTTTCATGTAGTGTTTAAGAAGTGAGTGAAAACATCCTGCAAAGTTTTAAATCTAAAAGTGCGTTCTAAAAGTGCTCCTCTGTTTGGGAGTCGTTGAACAAAAGGTAAAAATAAATGATGTTTAGAAATAAACAAATTTCGGGAGAACCACGTACGAACAGCTGATTCCTTAATCTCTAGTTAGCCTATTATCTGATTACCCTATCAGAAGCTAGGATAATCCCTTTAAATAGAGCTAACTTCCCTTCTCCGGTATCTCACTCTTTGCTTGATATCGCTTTGTTCGACTTAAACATGTCTGACTCAGAATCTTCATCCGATTACGGACATGAGGAACCCATTCCTCCAACCGAGCCCGCAGCTAACCAAGCCGCCGCTCAGCTCCCTTCCCCACGCGAGCCCGAGGCTCCATCAAGAGGCCGCAAACTAACGCGCCTCCCGAGACAACACCGCTCAATATGACCTCCTCCATCCAGGCAAATCCAAGATTCACCTTCTTCATCTTAAACCTCGGCAAGGTCATCCGCTATTGCACCCAGGAAATGGACCATCCCAGCTCTCCACCACTCTCTAGCCACTGCAGGAATCCCCTTCTCCAGACGCTCATCAAAAACGGACTTATACTCCCTACTCAAGATACACCTTCCAAACACAGCTCCTCCTCCAAATGCTTCCCTGGTCAAGTCCAAAGACTACTCACCTCACTCTGCCACCCGCCTCAGTTCAGCCTCCCGCCGGACAAAGAAACAAGCCCTCTGCCACTTTTGGAAAAGCCCCGGATGCCACCGCCCACAGCTCCTCTCCAGCCAGCCTCCAGCCAGCACAGCCTTCTACCTCATTCGATCCACTAACTGCTGCTTCTCTGCCAGGACCCTCTTCCAGCCTCCTGCCGCAAATCAGCCCGTACCAAACCTTTAGCAATTCACCTGGCCACCTGCTCCATCCAATTCTCCGCTAACTAGCTAAATGCCAGTATACAGAACTAATCTCTCATCTTTTCTTCCTGCAGCTCAACCCTCATACGGACCTGGACTCAATTTCCCAGCAGCTCTCCCTATTCCCTCCTCCACTCTTCCCTCCTATCCCCCGGCTCCCCCCGCTTGTACTTCTGTTAACCCTTTCTACCCCGCAGCTTCCTCTATTGCCTCCAGCTCTTCCACTTGTCCCCCCCTTTTCTCTTTCCACCGCTACTTCCCTCCCCATGCCCCAGAACGCCCTCGCACTGGAACCCACCCCCATCTCAGCATCCCTCAGAGCCCAAATTTGATCAGAAATTCAAGATGCTAGCCCCAGATGCAGAACCTCAGCCAACTCCGATCCCTCACTATTCTCAGCTGATATTCCCATAAAGCATCCTCTGAGACCTCCTCGAAGCATCCTCGGATTCAATCCTTCAAGCAGTTTCCCCCAATACTCTGCAATCCTACCTCACCGCCTGAAGATTGTTCAAAGCATTCCACCTCAGCTTTAACCTACAGTTTCCTGATTTCTACCTATTGTCCATCACTTCCTTCATCTCCTACCTCAACTCCATAAAATATTTACAAATCTGTTCCATCAAATCATACCTAAGCGGGCTCCAATTTTTTCACAAGATAGTGTTCAGCTCGGAGGCTGCAGCTATTTCCAACACCCAAACCACCCTACTATTAAAAGGAATCCTAAGATCAAAACAACCTCATTCTGTTTCAAGACTGCCATTAACCCTAAAAATTCTAACAACCTGCATCGCTACCCTTCGCAAAAGATACTTCTCTGTCCATACCACCCGAACCCTCAATACTATGTTCATATTAGCTTTCTTCGGATTCCTCAGGAGCTCTGAATTCACAGTCACCTCTAACTTCAATCCCGAAATCCACCCCACTATTTCATACTTATCCATCCTCAATGACGATCAAACAAAGGAACAGGAATTCCCTCCAAGCTTCTCCCTGTGACCCTTTCTTCACAGACAAATATAACCATCCAGTTTCACAATTCTGGTTTCAAAAACACATAAAAGCTGTCCTCCACCTCTCAGGAATCCCTTCAGAGAAGTTTTCCACCCACTCCTTCAGAATAGGAGCAGCTACTACAGCCGCAGAAAAAGGCCTTTCCCAAGACCAGATCCAAACCCTTGGAAGATGGTCTTCAAGCGCCTATAGGAATTACATCCGCTCCGACAAGCACTCAATCAAAAGTGCCTTACAAGCCATGGCTAACCCCTCTCCAGACCAACAGGGGTATCCCCATCTTACCCATCTCCACCAGCCTTCTCCAACCGTTTCCAATCCCCACACGCCTTACCTCTGGCAAAATCCAAACTATTTTCCCCTGCTGCCCCCCTACCTGTTCCCTGCCAACCATTCACTCTATCCACCATCCCAGCCAAATGATCCTGCCATGGCATCCCATCTTCATCCTCCCCAAGCAAGCTTCGCTTGCTGAATCCTAAATACCTCTCACTCCTCCTCCCCTTACGGCCTTCCAATCCCAAGGCCTGCATCCTTCCCGCCACAGTCCCAACCCCATTCCAGCTACCCGCATCCCAAACCACCCCGAGGTTACCATAACCCCTCCCAGTAAATTCTGCTTCAATAGAAGCTTCCCTGTTTGTTTTGCTAAGTCTCCCCACTACCGCCCAGCCACGGTTCTCTTCCTCACGCCGCCTATTCAGTATGCTCCCCGCCAACGCAGTGGCTTCCAGTTACCGCCCAGCTGCGGTCCCATTCATACGCCACCTTTACATGGCTCCCCGCCCATGCAGTGGCTTCCCTTTTGCCTCCCAGCAGTGGCTCTTTCCCTTTCCCCACCTCCTTGGAGTGGAAAAGTGGAAGCATCCCTGCATGGTCGACTTCTACCGGAGACGGTCGAAATCCCCACGCTTTTGTTCCGCTGGACCAAACCTACAGGAGCATTGCACCCACTGCAATGGACCACTTCTGTTAGCGATGCGCCAATACACCCATCACCGCAGCAGCGGACCACAAAAGTCGGAATCTCTGCACCTTCGAGTGTCAGGCCGGCCAGAGATGGTCGTCACTCTTATGTTGCCGCGTACGATGGACAACCCACCCAGGAGCACTGCACCCACTGCGTTGGACTGCTCCTGCAAGGGACGCTCACAATGCACCCATTGCCTTGGTAACGGACAACAAAAGTTTGAGCTATTGCACCCGTGGCGCAGACGGCTCCCGTCAGCGATGGTCATTTACACTCGTTACCGAGTCCATTGGGTCACCCTGACCAGGAGTCCTGCACCCACTAAATGGACCACTCCTGGGGGACGCCATAATGCACCCACAGCCATGGCAACGGACCACAAAAGTCGGAGCCATTGCACCCAACGGCGTGGACGGCTCCAGCCAGCGACGGTCGTTCATATTCGTTGCCGCAGCCAGTGGACTGCCCAAACCGGAGCATTGCGCTCACCACGTGAACTGGTCCGGCAAGGGGCGCTCACTCATACCTCTGTTATCGACAGTAGACCTCAAAAGTAGGAGCTATTGCACCTGCGGCACAGACGGCCCAAAGAAGGTTGTTCTCCCCCTTTCCTGCCATAGCAGTAGGTAAGCTCGAAGCTCGAACCCACCCCGGCCAAAACCCCCTAATTTTCCCCTTCCTACATATATTCATTTGGCAGCACCCTCTAGCCGAATTTCATACCTTTACATATACATATTGTACCTAATTGTGATCCTTGTTATCCAGCACCCACTTTGTCATAAGCACTTTCTGGGGGGCGCGATTAGTTTAGCTGCTGTCCTCAAGCTCCTGTTCCTTTTGGGGGGCATTCGGGGTTCGGGCTGGCAGCCGAGCTCCATCCGACCATCGTTGACCCTAGGTTAAAACCCTAGGGCTCTGGGTTCGGCTGGGCATCTCATCCCCAGTAATTTGGCGCGGCCTAGAAGCCCTTCGACTTTCCTATTTAGCTAGATTTCCAATTTCGTTAACCTCGACGCTCGTTTTTTAAGCCCATTTAAGTCTTCGCTATAAGGCCTCACCTTCCTTCCTGGCCCCTGGCCCTCCCCCCGACAGCTAAAGAGTTAGTGGCTTTTTGAAAAACCCTTTCAATATTTACAAAATCATTTAGGTATGTGGTTGACTTTTGCTAATGTTATGACTAATTATGAATGCAATTTGTACTTTATTACACATGATAAAAAAAAGTAAAAAATATTTGCTGTGGTTTTCAGAGGCCCGGAAGCTATAGAAAACTGACCCCGAATAAAAGCAATGTTTCTATTTTGGATAACAGATAACAGCACAATTTAGAAAAAGTGTATGCACCTTGAGATTCAACAGAGGGTTAAATTTTAATGCTGTCAAATGAGCTTTAAGTCAAAAGTGCTTTATTTGCAATTATTATTAAATCATTAGGTCTCTGTGACCCCAAACATAAACACAACAGTGTTGATTTCAACAGAACTTGTTAGTGTTGCACAAAGCAGAAGGTGGTAGCGTTGTACAGTAAGGCAGAGGATTATTGTTAACACCAGTTCTTGGAACCGTGGTGGTCATATGGTTGATCGAAGTGAGCTCATCCTCTTTCTCATGTTGGCGAGCTGTACTTTCCGTAACAAACTTAATCAAGGGTGTTTTCCCGGAGATTTCAAATATTAAGCCATTAACAGTAAAGGATTTAATATACATTAAGAATTCAAAGTTCTTAACTTAGATCGAACTTAGGTTTCACAAGTTTCGATAATGTGGTTCTGTTAAATATTAGTAGTGGAACATCCCATTACTATTTTTATTCCAATAATATAAATAAAATGAATAGACAAACACGAAAGATACAACGCCACACTCACAAAATGTCCAGTCGTAATGACTTACACTGGCATATGCTCTGAAATGGCAGTTACGAGGAATTTTGAATATTACGATTAAATAAAGACAAAACTGAGAGGCGTTACCTGAAGTTATTTAAGAAGAATTGTTAATAGTTTGTTCATGTTGATGCGAAGAGCTGCGTAAATTTCACTCAGACTTGGCTGTTGTGAACCTCTGGTGGGAGGGATTAAATGAGACTAGTTTCCGGCAAGAGAGACAAACCACAAAGACACCTCATTTCGAGACTGCTTTAGCAAGATTAACACCACTTGATGTTTCTTTACTTAGTTGGCCTCATCTGTCATCTCGGTTTCTAGACCTGTGACCAGGTCATAAACTAAGCACAGGCCCACCTCTGCATATCATGAAGCGCAAGCATAGTATATTTATAAGTGAGAGCAAAAGAGGGAGGGTGTTTGCTAGAGCTGCTGGGTATGTTGCTTTCTTTACGTGGGAAGAGTGAAACTGTGGTTTCCTCTTTCTTTGCTAGTGAGCGGCGGGTTTGTTATTTCCGCCTGCAGAGAAAAACGGAGTAGGTTTTCTTCCGTTTGGCCTGATACAACCAAGTGATATGTGAAACTTTCATTTAAACAGTTTTCATCAGAAAGTATTACATGCACCTGATATTAGTGTTGACATTTAAGTTTATTATGAATGTGACAGGGGCACTCCATCATTTAACAGCTTATCTATGCGATACAGGTACAATGATACAAATGTTCAAAATATGCATGAATTGAACTGATTCAAAACAATCACTGAGAAAAATTGATCTTGATTCTGGTGACTCTTAGTTGTTTTTTTAGATCTTTCTGGGATATTCAGGTGACTTTTCTAGGTCATAACTCAGAGCTTAGAAATGCTGAGGAATTAATATCCCAATAATGAGCCTTGTTTTATAGCTTCAGACACAGAAATAATATCCCTGTCTGCCTCAAACAAATTAAATGCATTATTTACTGTTGTGGTATAGTTAAAATCTGTTAATTTGGTAAATAAAATTAATCTTTCTAGTGTGTTAAATCATTTTAGGCTACATGTTCTCATAATTCAGACTAATAATCAGACATACTTTCAGAGATATTGGATAATTTAAAAAACAATCATAATAATAAATCTCTATTAAAAGCATACAGTTAATTAAATTAGTTTCAAATCACTTTAGTATGCATGCTTATGCTTTCTATACTTGGCTAGGAATGAAAGTGAACTGACATACAGGTGCAACGCAGGTGTGTGATGAACAGAAACCTACTGTGCATGATTTTGTACTGTGAAAGAAGGCACTATTGTTTAATAGGTCAATGAACCAACTTTTAAATCAGGTGATGATGGTCAGGTATTCAGTAATGCCAATCAAAACAGAGATAACCAAATCAGCATGACATTTTTGATATGAGAGACTGTACAGAATGTAGTCTGCATGATGTTACATAGTAAAATTGTTTGGAATTTTATCAATTAATGCAGTATTTCTTAAAAATTGTGTTTAAAAATAGAAACCTAACCTGTTTTACTTTACAAAACCCATCCTGCACCTATCTAAATATCACCTTTGTTCAGTAAAACGTCATGTTTATCAGGAGTGGCAAAAAGTTATTTCGGACTGAGAAGGATTTCTGTGGGATTGTTTGCCGTAGTTTCATTCTGTAGAGACAAGAATATGATTACAGCAGTGTTGTTATTATTGTTAACTAAAAAAGATTTTTGTTGACTGCTATAAAGTTGAAATTATATACTATGTATGTGTGTGTGTTAAACTTAGAAAAAAACTGTATATCTGTACCAATTTATCCCAACATTATATATAATATATAAACATACATACATATTTTTCTTAAATATATACATGCATTGTGATTGTGTTGATTAAAATATATATAACATACAACACATAATAAACATGCACAGTACACATATATTATGTACGAAAAACTGCACTGCACAGTAAAAGTAAATTAACTACTACCATTAAACATACCAAGTTATGACAGGATGCATTGCATGTCTTTTGTTCCAAGTTCCATCGTAACAAACCAGGACTGATAGAATCCTTCTTGGTAGGTCCTGTAGTAATACAACACAGTCATTTGAAGGTAAAGTAGTAACATCTGTTGACATTTTCATTCCTTTTAATGATTGTGTTAGCAAAAGTGTAAGTGAGTTTCTCTCACCTGTAATATAACTAACCACCACACCTACCAGCACGACTGCACTAGTTGACAGGGCTCCAAAGTACAGGTAGGATATTGAATAGATATTTTGAAGGCTGTATGAATTTAGTTGAAAAAAGAAAACTGCTATATATTTTACATGAAAAACATTGCAAGTAATTAAAGTCACACAAAATTTTGGTCATTATAAAATGTTATGCAACTTAGACTCTCACCCATAATCCCGAGAGACTGGTGATGCCAAGATAGAAGATTCTGTGACTGTAATGGTGCTGTTAAGTGTTTCATTATTTGCGAGACAGTGACCAGCACTAGTGGGTAAAACACCCATTATTTGTGGTGTAGGAGGATAAATTGTGCTTCCAACAGCAAGCCATAGAGACAGACAGAAACCCACAGCCACGCCTGAGAACACCCCCTGTAAAATGTGAGGAATATTACACTGCTCTTCATCGAGTGGAGCAATAAAATAACATGTTGGACTGTGATGTTTATAGGGTCTTACTGGTTTATTTGTGGCTGGAACAAACATGCCCAGCACAAATGCTCCCAGGAGTGGACCGTTCACTACACCCATGACTGTGAACGAACCCTGAGGTTATTAGAGAAAAAGCTGGTTAAAGCACACATACAGACTGAAATGTATTCTGCCACAGTTATACCAGTAGTTCATGTTGTACCTGAAGGACTCCCCAGTCCAGGAGGGAGGAGAGGGCAGCCATTGTAATGCAGCCAAGCCCATATAACAGTGCTGTTTTACACATGCAAACAAATAATGGTGGAATTAGTGGTGATTGTAGTCATATTTAAGCATATTAGATTAAAATCAGCAGATTTCTGCAGAAAAACATCGTCATATACTTTAATATGTAGTTACAGCTTTGTATGAAAAACAAGTCTTTTATGCATAACAAGTTAAACATGAATTTAAATCAAGAAGTTTGAATTAAGAAATTATATATTTTTTAATTAAGGAAGCACAAATGATAAAATACTTTATTATAAAATAAAATATATAAATGCAAGATTTGGTCTGAATACATGCAACAAGTTGTTGCACTTAGGGTGCATGTCATCTTTGTATGATACTAATGTTTACTTCCACCACAGGAAAGAAGTTGGTGCTTTTGACCATACATAATAACTTGGAGAGCAAAAGCTGTTTTCTCTGTGAAACAGTGATTAGCCACGGCTTCATTACATCCTCCATAGTAACAGCTGCCATGGCGTTAATGCTGGTGGAGACAGTACTGTGTAAACAGAAGCAGGTGGTTTATTCCATTTGTACCATTAATCAACACCTCATTGAAGGTTCTGATCTTTTCAAGCACCTTAAAGTTCCACTGTAGGCACAGGCTAGAAAAAGTCCCGGGAAGCCTGGATGATTGCGGAAAATGTCCAAAACCAGGTACGGCATATACTGTGAAAAAGACATTTGGGTTGCTTAAAATGATAATGATAATGAAATTTTACTCAGCCTTACACCATCCAAGATGTAAATGGGTTTGTTTCTAAATCTGAAACAGATTTGGAGAAATTTAGCGTTATATCATTTGCTCATCCTGCATGTTTTTTTTTTTTTAGTAAATCCAACATTAAGGCAATTTTAATTTTATTTCTCTAGTGAAAACATTGTCTGATCTGAATTAGGTGAGAAATATGCACAGATCAAGCATCATCTACAAGGAAAGTAGATGAAAACATATTTTGGTGGATTTTTATGTGAGGGGACAACGGGATGAACTTTTTAACTGGAAAAATGTTATTATGGATTAATGACTAGTATTTTGTTGAATTAAAAACCTTAATTATGGGTTTGTTTCTTACAAATAAGCAGCATTTCACTTCACAAGATGTTAACTGAAGTCATGTGGACTGCCATTCTGACAGCACCCATTCACTGCAGAGGATCCATTGGTGAGCATAAGAGGTAATGCTTCATTTCTCCAAATCTGTCGAAAAAACTAATTTACGTACATCTTGGATGACCTCAGAAAAAAAAAACTTTTTTTACTACATTGTGAATAGTTTAATTTTGGTTTCAACAAAAACATTTAAAACAGAAAAGGTCATTTGTAATATAAATATCTGAATTGTATTTTTATACATTTAATAAAACATAAAATAAAAAATATAATTCAAATGTTGAATTATAATATAAGTTTCTTTAAAAAAAAACACAAAAAAAACCTGATTTATTATTAGTAGTATTAGGTATAGGTAATTCTGTTTATCTATATATTGATTTACCTGGTCAGGAGCAGATATTCTGCCAGTCTTCAGTGGGTCACAGCTGGAGTATAAGGCAAACATCACAATGCCACATGTGGCTGCACTGCTCACAATCAGACACAGACCAACCTGATTAACCAGCAGCGCCCTGCAGCACAAGAGTGACACTCAGTGGATCTGTATCTCAGTGAGTGAGAACAGAAAATATGGCAGAGTACTTCTAAACCATGACTATGATATCTTATCATTAGGAGAAATTTAATGGTGAACAAAACAAATCTGGAGAATATTAAAGAGATTAAGTCATTTTTAGATGGTAAAAAGAGATTTTACTGATTGATTCTCTCACAGTTGGGCTTGTTTCTCAGTTCGGCATGATATGTAACGCTGCACTTGAGCTTGATTGGCTCCGTACATGGATAACCAGACCATAGTGCCGCCCACTGTGAAACTCCAGAAGGAGTAGCGCCTCTGAGGGTCTATAACAAAACTAACACACAGAAAAATAATGAGCAATAGACAAATAAATAAACATTTAATTAACTTGAGTATTTAACAGATTTCGAAACATTTGGCATTGTTCTACTCATTAAAATTGATGCGGGATCCATTGTTGGCGATCTCCAAAACTCTGCCAGGGCCTCCTGCCAAAATGGTGCCTTGAATGAAGACTGCGATGAACCCAGAGAGCATGACTATAATCTGGAACACATCTGTCCAGATTACAGCCTTCATACCACCCTGCAGAAAAAAAAAACACAAGCGCAATGTTATGTTAACAAATACATGTATGGTCATATCACAGTCATAATCATACATTCAAATTATTGAGCGAAAGTGGCACTGATTTTTCTATATAAATTCAGCTAAGATTTCAAACTGACCTACCACTGTCGTGTAAAATGTGCAGATGAGTCCAGTTGAGAAGAGAGATGCCCACATATTTAGGCCTGTGGCTTGATTCAGAAAAAAAAGGTCTTTTGAGAACAGTACAAAAGTGCAAAAACACAACTTGCAACCACTTATATGGGATCTAATGTCACTAATGAATAGAGATGCAATAGACATGTGAAGCTATGGAAAGTGCAAATCAGTCTATTTCACCAACCCTGATTCAGGATGACTGCAGGAGCAAAGATTACTATTCCAGTGTAGAGGAGCTACAGAAAGAACCAACCAATTTTACACAAATCTAAAACTTAAACATTTTGATATTAAAAAAAAGGTATGCACATATTTTCTGCAAACTAAATATTGAAATTGATAGTATACAAGTTATATTCATAGCTTTGTTGGTATTCTACATATACATTGTTTTTATATTATTAAAAGTATTATATTTATTTCCATTTAAATTTTGATGATGAGTTTCTCTTACTGTGGCTACAATGAACTGTAAACTTCCCAAGAGCTGCATCCCTCTGCCAAACCTCATTCCTAAATACTGACACACAAGTACAATTATTAGAACCTGGTGTGCACACACACACAGAGTGCGGTCCATCGAACATGCGAAAGCACATGTTATACATACTAAATGCAGAAAATTAATTAAAAAAATTTCATATAGAAGGATATTCACTATAGTGATCTAAACTTTTTGACCCCACTGTATCAGAGTTATTATATGTAGTAAAATAAATCTTAAATCATAAAAATTCTGTGATCTGAAATAAAATTAAATAAAATATAAACAATTATTTTTTTCAGCTAGCTGCCAAAGCAACATTTCGCTTAAACTAAGTAAAATGAATAAAACTAAAATACTGTATAAACACCTTTTGAAGTGTAACATATTATGTTAGAAATATATTTATGTATAAATGTATTATATATAAATGTATTATATAAAACAACATTGTATATGTATGCGTGTGTGTGTGTGTGCAAGGATTTATTTTAAAATATTCAGCTACTAAAAGAACAGAATGGATAAAATCCAAACCTGATTTGAGCTGGTGATTTTGAGCCGGTAAAACACGGGAACAAACAGAACTGCAGTAATGAGGGAGTTAAGTGCTTGTCCCAGGCACATATATAGGAATTTAAAGCCATATAAATATGCCTCTGATGGCACACCGAGCACTTGGACAGCTGACATAAAGCTGGCACAGAGCGACAGTCCAACCGGCACAGCAGAGAAACCCCTTCCCCCTGTGAAGAAGCTGTCCACGTTAGAGCGACCCGTGGTCTTCCTCAGAGACTGGAATAGCCCGATGCCCACCGACACCCCCAGCATAGCAGCAAATACCACATAGTCCACCAAACAGAAGCTCGGTCTGTCTGAGTCTGAAGCCATAGTTCTGTCTTTTGGACTCAGTCAGAGCTTAAATGAGTGGAGTCCTTCTCTTCAAGAGGCTTTCAGCTGTAACAACAAACCCAGAAACCACAACGCATTCTCAATCAGCCCCCTGTTATGTTCTCTTGACTTTCAAACATCGGGGCTCATGCGGTGCACGGTGTCATTTAAGGTAAGAGCAGATGAACTGAAAAATAGAAACAGAAATATTACTAAATAAAATAGCACTTGATATCTCTTTCAATATTAAATAAACTTACCTTTGAGCAAAGCAAAACAAAAATCTGCAAAAAGAGATTATGACAGTTTGAAAAGAACAAATTGCATATGCCAACACATAATAAATTCATGCATGACAGAAAACAGTATTGGTTTAAAGATATGGTCACTATCACTAATCAGTGTGGAAAGAGTGAGCATTCTTTCAAGTAGAGCTGGATTTATTTTTCTGGGCTCATAATTTGGATAATCGAAGGCGGTCTGAGGGGAGGGGAATTAGAAATGAATGTAATATGAAAGGAGGGGTATGCTATGATTGACATAGCAGAGGTGGATACAACATACAACACCACAGAAATTATGTTTAATTTAAATTTATATATAATGTGCTGATAAATTTTACAGATTAACATGCACTGAACAGAATGTACCTTGATATTATTTAGGAAAGTACTGAAATGTTTTACTGTTTTGTTTAGTAAGGATACACAATGTTGAGCAGGATTGAGATCTATTCTGAATAACTTCTAATTTATTTATTTTTGTGGAAAATGGAGTACTGTGAGGTCTAATATCTGAGATCACATTGAAAATCTGCTATTTTTCAATGCAGCTCAATATACATAAAGCTTTGTAAATTAGTTTTAATTTTATATACACTGCTCAAAAAAATAAAGGGAACACTTAAACAACACAATGTAACAATGATTGACAATCAATTTCACAAGCTGTTGTGCAAATGGAATAGACAACAGGTGGAAATTATAGGCAATTAGCAAGACACCCCCAATAAAGGAGTGGT
>JAUCMR010000160.1:5576660-5587238 GCA_032357425.1 Enteromius argenteus | reverse complement strand
CAAAATTCATACTTATACAGTGCACATTGTGTGCAGTGTGCATGGATAAAACAAGAAGCATTTATTTTTACACTAAGCATGATAATGTATAAGCCTTTTTGGTTTTCTCATTTAATCTTCTGTATCATTAAAATGTACAGAGAAAAGCCACTTGGAGATGCCACTTGAGGAGAATGTCAATCGGATAGTTCCAGAAGAAGGCACGGTGGAGGCCCGAACCATTGAGGATGCCATTGCAGTTCTCAGGTATCCTGTTCTATAGAGAAAGACATTTTTGGAGTGATTAGGAGACTTGTTTTACAAACATTACACATACATTAAAAAAAGCCTACATTTATTAGAGCCACAATTTTCAGATTGTTGTGCTTTTAAGTACTGTTCTTATCTGTTTTTTCAAATGTGATAAAAAGTAAATATCTTAAGACTTGTTAATATTTAACATCTTAAATGGTACAACATAAACGCTTAACTATTATTTGTTGGAAGTTGGAAAATTCAAAAAGCCTGTGATTTAATTAATAAATACAAGTGCTGCACATTCTACAGGCTTGCTGTTTCAGAGCAGTTTGCAATTCATTAACACCAGGCATTTATTTATTTATTTACACAAGTGTTTGCTTATTATTTATTGTTGATGAATTATGGCAATGGTTTTATATTGTAATATGATGTAGATTGATGTAAGAGTTTGAATGGGTTGTCTAGAAGGGTTGCAGTGGATACTAGCAATACATTAAATTTTCTGCATATTAGATTGTTTTACACTGTACTGATGTGCACAAACCCAGTAGTTTTTGCTTCTGACTAGACAATCCCTTTTAACCTTAACCCTTTGAATGAGCTGCTTGAAGTATAATACATAGACATTTCAAAATAAGGGTCCCAATGTATTTTGGGGATGTTTTCTAATTAAAAATTGTGCAAAAAAAATGCTTATCTCTCTGGGCAACCCATCACATGAAATAAAGGCTAAGGACATCATTTAACACATTCACTATATTTGACTGGTACTGGCACAACAATCAGTTTTTTGCAAACAAAACTTAGATGTTATTTGGTTCATGGCTTTTGTTTTTCAGCACTAAGGAAGACTTGGATCGACACCCTGAGCGTCGTTTGAAAGCCGCCTATGCTGCGTTTGAAGAAGCAAACATGGCACGCGTTAAAATGGAGAACCCCAATATGCGACTTTCCCAGCTAAAACAACAGCTCAAGAAGGAGTGGACGAAGTCTCCGGAAAACCCTCTCAACCAACGAGCGGCCGCCTACAACTCCAAGTAAACCAACACGAAGGCACTTAAAGACTGACCCTCGGTGCAGATCCTAACAAACACAAATAGGCACCACGATTAAATTTGGACACACAAAATTAACAAATGAACTGCTGATCTAGTCACACCCCTCACATCGTTCGTGAACTCACAGACAAACTTGGATTATTTAACTAATTATTCAATAAATATCTGATAATGTATGAACAGCATACAACCTAATTCGCTTGTCTGCTAGACGATGGCCTATCAAGAGCTGCTGGGAAGTTTCTAGGTTTGGTTTTGAGTGAACGCAGAGTGGATTCTCAACTAACACGCTTCCATGTTTTACTGCTGTGTTGAGTTCATTTATTAATGTCTCCATCTAATATGTAGAACATGAGCTGGAGTGTGGTTAACCTGAGGCAGGTTTTTATTTTTTTATTTAGTGTCTGTGTGATGATCATTAGGCTTCAGCTTCTGGTTTGATATTTATGGAGAAGGGAAAGGTGATCTGAAAATTGCTCTGAATTAAAGGAATAGTTCACCCAAAAGCGAAATTTACACCATGATCTACTCACCCGGAAGCCATCCTAGGTGTATATGATTTTCTTTTTTTAGACGAACACAGTTTTTTAAAAATTTGTCCTGGATCTTCCAAGCTTGGTAATGCTGGTGTAAAGAGGCCATGATTTTGAAGCTCTGTAAATCGGATATATTTGCAAGTACTGTGTCTTAAAAATTAACCTATACGCTTTCGGGGGGTTATCACATGTCCTCTGAATCAGATTGCTGGATGTCAGTGATTTAGGTTATAATTTTAAAACTACAAATATTTTTGTTACAAAAACCCATCAGTCTGCTTCAGAGGACATGTGAGATGTATAGGTTAGTTTTACAACATAGTTGCGAATATATCCAATTTAAGGAGCTTCAAAATCATGGCCATTTTCCACCCAGGATTAATTTCTTTTTTAAAAACCCTGACTGTGTTCGTCTGAAAGAGGAGTCACATACACCTATGGTTGGTTTCACGATAAATAGATTATGGCATAATTTTCATTTTTGGGTGAACTGTTCTTTTAAGATGGTATGGATAGAGATTTGTTTGCTTGATTGCTCATACATGGCCCTTTGTTTTGAAAATGCACTTCGGACCTCATATGGAACAGTGCCTCCACATCCCAAAACTGAGAGGACTAATTGCCGTCGGATTCCCATACACACACGTGTCCAGCAGTGCCAACACACTCTGGGCTGTGCTTTGCATCTGTGGAGGAGAACAAACACTCTCAGTGGCTCTTGGAAAACAAAATTCAAATAAAAAAAGGAAGAAACAGCTATTTAACATTTGCTGATGTTTTCTTTTGAAAGAAATGCAATTGAAAAGCAGTTGTAGCTGCAGTTTACCTTTGTGGTCTCATATTTAATGTATTGTCAGGAAGAAGTTTTTGCTCTTAATCAAATGCTATAGTGTTGACTGCATTTGGCAAGCTGAGATCAACCCTGATACCCAAGATATGGTAAGAAACCAGCTAGTAAGTTGCAACCCTTGTTATTAAGCATTTTACATAATATATTTACATTATATTTATTTACCTATATTATATCATTTATTTGAATTCATTTGATATTTTATATTATTTAATTGTATAAAATACATTTAATAAATATTTAATTTTTATTTAATGTTTTTTTAATCATTTAAGTAAATACATTACTAGAAAATAAATACTATGCAGCTATAATAACAAAATATTGTTAACATGGTTGAAAAATGGCAAAAAATTAAATCCCACGTAATATCTAGGGTTGCCGGTGTCATTTTATACCATGTTGGAACTACCAACCCATGATGATACATTTTTCCTCAGTTCAATCATATTAAAAAGGTCCTTGCAGCTTATGCCAAACTTCAGACACAATGAAGGTAGATTTGCTTTTAATAACGTCTTTGCAGGTACACAACGACGGACATAAACGGTCACTGACCCCTGTGGGACGTTCCCGGGAAGAAAGGAAATTAGCCTGCAGGCTGGATAATTCCCGGTGGCCACCTTTATCCTCGGCAGGAACACTCTTTAGCACTTAAGGTAATTTATGGCCATAATGTGTCATCAAGCAGCGTCACAGTAAAAGAACTGTAGGTCATCTAGAGATTGTGCTACACGATAACCTCTCTCGTTTACTTACCTTCCATTAAACATCTCTCCCACGCAGAGTGTTTTAGTGAATGTGTCCTTTTCATAACTATGACATAACTGCCTGTAAAACAATAATAATGGCAATTTCTGAAGACTTCAAATACAATTGTGAAAAGTACCTAAATATCTCTGAGCGAGGGGGTTTTAAAGCGAAGATGTTACTCACGTAAGAATGCCGTTTTATTTTTAAACCTATTTGCACATTATTAGTTGTGACCCACTGAGAGTGTTAATTAAAAAGCATCCCCTTCCTGCACTCAAGGGCAGTGACTATATTTGGCTAATCTTTATTAGCAGCACTGGATCATCGTGATCGTTTTATCAAGATGGTTTTAGAGAACGGGCTTCTTAAGTGCAAAATTCTTTGCTGAATGAGTGGTCTTCTCGCAAGATCAAACTGAATAAAATAGCTGATACTCAGCTCAGCATGATGAATCTAAGAGGGAGAGACCCTGCTGTCTTAGAGAGCATCAGGCCTAAAATAGAACGGAGTTCCCTTATCTGCAGAGTCTCAGAGCATCACTGATTGATGACGGTCCGCATCTGCCTTCCACAAAATGCAAAGTCTGCCATTCTTCTTTCTAGATCGAGGTAGTAATAAAAGCCATTTTGCAGTTTTTGTCACTGATCAAATCTGTGGCATTGAAAATGCTACCTCGGATGATTTTGCTAGCTTAGCAGCACAAAATGCTGGAGAACATTATCAAGTGATACTGGATTCTACTGTCATTATCCCAAAAACTAGGAAATTCATTTACATTTTTCAGTTTAACTTAAAGGCCTGGTTTCACAGACAGGGCTTAGACTAAGTCAGGATTAGGCCTTAGTTTAATTAGGACATTTAAGTAATATTTATAAACATGCCTAAGATAAATCATTACTGGGGTGCATCTTGAGACAAAACAGGCTATGATATATTTTAATATCAGTTTTTTAAGACAAGCCTTGTCTGTGAAACCAGGGGAAATAATTTAGAATCATTTGTAATGTTTTTTTATTTATTTATTTAAAAGTAAAACAACAATTTGCTTAGAAAAATACATTAAAATGCTAAGCTAAGCAGATATTGTTTTCTCTTTTTTTAAATGCACATTTTTATAACACATTTGGTCACCACATTTATTGCCATAACCCTCTAACATTAGTTATTTAATAATAAACATGAACTAAAACTAATAAATACTTTTTACATAAAAAATACTATTATTGTTAGTGTTTTTTAATTAAACACATACAATTTTATTATTTATTACTAAAAATAAATGTACCATGTCCTATTGGCATTGCTAAGTTATTTGAAATTGGCCAGAAATAACTACTGTTTTACATTTAAAAAAAATACATATACATATATTTAATTAAATATATTAGATAAAATGCAAAACAGATATTATTTGTATTTTTATGTAATTAAGTGACAAACATTAACCAAAAATGACTATTATTTTTTTTACCATCAAAATATAGAAGAAAAAAATCAAAAATGCAAAACATAAGCAGTTTAATTAGTCACCCCTTTTTAACAGATCTTTGCCCCCCACTGTGCTTTTTCAAAAATTTTTACCATGCCCTTTTGGCATTGCTAAGCCGATAATATATTAGAATTAAAATATATTTGAAAAATGGAAACAGATATTACTTGTATTTTTTATATAATTATTAAGTGACAAACATTAACCAAAAATAACAATTCATTAAGTAATCAATAGGAAAAGACTTTTGGGCCCCACTGTATCTTCTCCACATTTTGTACTGTGTCCTTCTAGCGTCGCTAAATTCTTTAATGACACACATTAGCCAAAAATAACCCTCTATCAATCTAAAACCAAGCCTCCTCACTGCAGTCTTAAATGTAAGCATGAATGGAAAACAGTAAAAAACTCTTCAACACACTGAACCCTGCCGGTTGTGTACATGTACATCTCACAGATCCATGTTTCCGTCCAACACTTGGTGTGATGTGTGTTACTCTTTTATCTGAGCTGCCTCTGTGGCGGGAAAGATAAGAGGGTTTGAGAAGGCCTTTGAACTGCTGAGCATCAATCGCAGATTTCTCTCCTCTCTATTTCCTCATCTGCGGACCTCAATGTATTTGACTACCTCAGCCAACCCGAGCAGTGGACGCAATAATGATACCCGACACTTAAAGCAGAAAGTGTTGTGGTCTGTGCAACATATAGTGTTTTGCTCTCCCTCTCTCTCCGTGCTGCTCATTTCTTTGTCTCCTTATCCATTTGCATGCCAACCCTTATCAAGCTGGGCTGTCCTTTCTTCAGCCTGCATCCTAATTATGCGTCTCAAAGAGAGACCGGCCAGCCCCCTACATCTGACAAGCGTCTGAGGAAAAAGCTGCATGTCTGATGACTAAATCCCGTTTTCTCGAAATAGCGCCCGTCACTCAAAGCTCACGTATGTTAGGGGACCCAAGTCTAACATGCTCGCCGAAGGAAACCAGGACGCTGCTTCAAGGTAAGGATGTCTCTGTTTACAATTATTCAGCTTTTTGAGGTTTTTGAGAGCAGCTGTTACAGGTTTAATCAACAGGTGTCATTCCTGAGGAAATGCTAGAAAAGAAACTAATGTATTTTAGACATCGTCTTTAGATTTTACTCTTATTTCAGTATTTCAACTAACTGTTTGCTCAAAGCAGATCATAACTCTATTCACGGACAGCTGTGTTTTATTATTCATGACGTGTGGGGAAAATCTCCTTTATTTTTATGACTTTTGTTTTAATATCCACCAATTTTGATCTTTTTTATGGCATACAGGGAGATATTATATCACAAAATTGTGTTTAAAAAGGGCCAAAGTGTTATCAAGGGTGTTATGGCCTGTTTGTTTTATATTGTAAATGGTTAAGGTGTCATCCCACAAATTAGCGTGAAATCTCTTTCCCGCTTCCCAAACCCCCCGTCAAGGGTAAAGTAATGAACACTCATCTGCTCGTGACAGGGCCTCTCCATCTCTCTCTCTCGCTGTTAGACAGGAACATGCGTTTCTTCATACAAAAGAGCATCTGCAATTGCAACACAGTTAGCCTAGCGCAAACAGAAAATCAACATGTTTTCCTGAGCCTTTCTCAGAAATATATGAATCAGTTTGATAGGGTGACTTGAGATTAAAGTGTTCAAATTGACTCTACATCAATTTAATTTAACTGTAAACTGATTTTTCAGTTCCTGACACCGAATATAATAGTACATTTCCATTTACAGACATTTATGCTTTATGCAAATTATAACACGAACCACTCAAGTGTATTTACGACTATTGACTGGTGCCGCTGATCTTGAGGCAGTGTCGCTTTTCTTCAGTCCTGGATTGTTTTGTTTTTTTCCAAGAAAATGATCCAAGATCAGCAGAAAGGCAATTAAAGGTACAACTCTATATTTAGAATGTGTGTAACCTCCTCGTAGCTGTGGGTGAGAAATTCGAATGCCGTTTAATGAACAGGTGGAACGGCAGGAGGAGATATATAAATAATGCACACTGAGAGGCCTTTATATAAGAGCTGTCAGCTTGATTGCTAAAAGAATTACTTATGTTCACTCTCTTGCACAGGTTAAAATAGAAAACAGATGGCCCTTCTCTTGTAAAAGTGATACCAGGATATTAAATACCTGATAGCCCATAAAATTGCTCTGTTTGTATGGTGTGCTGTTTCCAGGCCCTGAGTGGTTTTACAAATTACAATCTGGTAGCTCCGGGGAGGTTTGATTCCAATGTCAGACTACAGAAATGTGTTGAGATTGTTTCATTTCATTTAAAAGAAATGATCTTGGACAGTTCTACAGATTCTGTCTGCTGAAAATGACAAGTACTACTTGGTTAACAACTTGCAGTCAGGTTCAGCGTGTTTAGTTTAAATAATGCATTAAGTATCACGCTCTCGCAACAAACAACATTTATTAATGCTGATTTGTTAATAAACCGCAATATACTGTTTGCATTGACTAATGTTAACATGTATAACTTGAAGGGGTGGAAATGTATTAGTAAGTGCAGGTATTAACATTAATTATATAGTAAATGCTGTATAAGTAGGCTATATTGCTAACATTTCACAATAAGAACTGCTTTTTCAGCATTTGTTAATATTAGTTCATGTTAATTGCATTTAAAAATACATTTGTATAATCAAAAGTGTATTTAGTTAATGCACTGTGAACTAACATGAAAAGAATTATTTACTTAACAAAGATTAATAAATGCTGTTAAAAGGAATATTGCTAATTGTTTGTTCATGTTAACTAATGTTAATAAACAGGATCTTATTGTAGTGTAAATAGTATTTTTCACTCACAGTTTGATACCTACTAACAAATTAAACTTTAAGTGTTATATATTTGTCATTTGAATATGAGTGGATGTAGAATTTGTGTAATGGTTAAACATTAACAAATGCCCTTCTGGTGTTTCTTCAGAAATATACAGCCTGTAACCTCACAAAACAACTGACTCTGGCACAAATGAAACAAGATAATTTTGTTTAGCTTAATTTAAATGCCACACTGAGGTCATTTCAGAAGGCAATCCCCACACACTTACGTCTCTGAACATGGAGTGGGAAAGGGAAATTAATAATTCATGTGGTTGTAAGCAACATTGCCTCCAAAACCAGCAAGCAAATGATACTTCATTCTGCCCATGGAACCCATACAGGTCTCCAGGACTAATTACTTAATGAAAAAGATCAAGTTACTAGCTTTCTTCATCTGTGCCCCAGATCCAGTCCGAAGTTCAGCTCCAAACTTTGGCATCACCCTCACTGACATCAGCACTCAATCCTGTGAAAACGGACACCGCTATCCTGAAATCTAAACATCTTTACTCTTGAGTTTCAAGGCTTTTTAAATATTGGTTTAGGTGCATGTGCTAGCAGAACGAATCAAATAGAATGTACAAGCGTAATGTAGTTTGAAAACACAAAGACTGATTTCATTTTGGCTGATGTGCATTTATTCTCTGATCTTTTTGCAGGTCACTTGGAGATGCATGAAAGCCTGACCATCAAATTGACCTATTAATATTAGATATGTGATCAGCTCACAGAAAGTTGTAACAAATTTTGAAAAAAGGTCTTTTTTTTTTTTATTATTGTAAAATGGTATCATCTATATATATAATTTGTTTACTTTTTAAATGATTAGAATCTGTCATTTCTACACAAAATGTTTTAATTGCATGTTATTAAAATAGCAAAACTTTAGTTGCCGATACATATCATGCAAAACACTGCGTTGACAATTCACCTTGACCAACTTCATATAAAAGCCATGAGTAAAATGTTGCCAGATCAGGACTGTGATTTCAGTATTTCTCCAATTCCAAAGTCACCTTTACTGGCAGGATTTGTGTTGGCAACCTAGATCCTTCACCATTAAAGCATTACCACCTCCTGAATAGATGGACCTTTTATATGGCCACCATGGTCAACGATTTCGAATTCATTTAAGAAATAGATGTTGAATCGGCCGTGTTTGCTCTTGCACAGCCCAACCAGTAATCTAGCGATATTTAACTAAATGTCAGTGATCTAAAATTATTTTTAAACGAACACTAACGTTTTTGGTGATATCTAAATCTTAAAGTGATGAATACATCTCACCCTTTACGCGGCACACGTCAAATCTGACCGCAATGCAATCGCTCGAGCTGCTTGCTGTTGCTATGGTTACACTCTCAGGCGAGCGTAACTTTTATTTGTTAGCGTTTGTTCGTTAGACCTGCAGTTATATGGCAATGCATTTGAACTAAGACACCCCAACGTTTTTGTTTCGATTTCCTTTAGGGGGGTTCTAGCCCTAATCCAGGGCTTCTGCGTTCCCCACACCCGCCTCAAATCGTAACCGCGTACTGAGCACTTTTCTTAATATACTCATTCATATAAACACTTGGACTGTCACATGAAGGCGGGGCTCCCTGTAACTCCACAGTGACGTAATGAGGCTTGTCTTGGTCAAACCTACCAATGAAACGGGCCTTCTTGACTCCACCGGGGCTGCGCGCAGCGAAAGGGTGCCGGATCATTGCAACGCAAAGCGGCACTCCGCCGCAGGTGAGGCGGGGATGCAGCATCGCTACTCGGGAGCCGTCCATCAGCACCAACACCATCACCACCACCACGCGGAGCACAGGGGTGGCCCTAGACAGACAGCAAACCCCTTGCCAAAACAGAGCCAAGAGAATCTGCCCAGCCCTTTCAGTCAGGAAGCACCAGTCAAAAGCCAAGGGAGCAACCCAAGTCTCGCAGACTGTTCGAAACCCTCCCTAAGTCGGCAGCAGAGTGTTGGAGGGGCTGCCAAAACTGCGAATTGCCAACAAGATCACTGTTCGTGCAGCTGCGGATTGCAAGAGCACCAACAGCTGTTGCAGCAACAGCAGCAGCAGCATCACAACCCTCCACCTTCCCTCCAGCTACAGGTTCAGCAGCAGCGGCTGCTGAGGAGCAGCCTGCCCAACTGCTGCTTGAGGGGATCCGCGGAGCTGAGAAGCCAGCAGCCGTCGTTGCTGCAGCACCGTGACAAAGACAGCCTGAGATCGGGCGAGCCACGGAATCTAGCGTGGACGCCTGATAGATGCCAGGGAGCCAGGAACTCCGTTTCGCCGCGGAGTAAAAGCAGCCCGCTGTCCTCTGACAGTCGCCTGTGGCTCGAGGAGAATAAACACATACACGAAGGCTGTAAGGTAAGTCTGCATACACCGACTCCTCGAAATACGCATCGTTTATACATGCGCTCTGTGAAGTTTATGCTTAACAGGTGGCCAGTTTTAGCAATGCGCCCGATTACGCAGGCAGCGCAATACTGGGAGGTCATGTTTGAAATCGCTTGCCATTTTTAACACCAAATTTCGGCCGTGTGGATGAAGAGGGCTGCTTTGTAGTTGCTAGGTGTTGGTATTTATGTTAACCTCGAAAGCATGGAAAGGAAGAACAGGCGGGGGTGCTTGCAACAGGCTGTCCATGATTCCCATGATGGCGTTTAATAGTAAGCATTATATGAAGCATTCATTCATTCTAACACCTGCATCATGCATATGTAGTCTAACCCTGAATATTTCTAGCTTGTCTCATTATGTGAGTCACTGTTTAAAATTAGTATTGGAATTTGTCTATCTAT
>JAUCMR010000160.1:5531200-5550878 GCA_032357425.1 Enteromius argenteus | reverse complement strand
TATATATATATATAATTGAATAACAAATTAAATTTTATTATATAACATGTATACATGCAAATATAAATTTATGTATATTAAAAAATATATGAAGTAACATTTTTCTGCATAATTAAAATAACAACAAAAATGTAAGTTTTGCGCTAACATTTTTAAAAGTTTTTTAAACAATTCGATTTTTTACTTCATTATGTCTAACTGCATTTCATTGCTGTCCATTACATTTTGTCGAGAGTCTCTCTATGGATCAGATCACCATCAAAAGTTTTGCAGCACAGTTTCTTGACTTTGAGGATGTATTATAAAAACCATATCCATATGCTTATGGAGTTTTAGGACAATGTCTCAATTGTTGTTCTTTTCGACCCCTTCTTTTTTATTTTACCTCCTGTGGCTGAATAAGTTTGCATGTCTGACTGGACCGAACTGGAATGTAAATGTTTGCATGTGGGCACATCATTTAATGGAAGAACATTCATAATGTGACTCTTTTTACCTTCTAGATTTCAGCCTAATTATCCAACTCTTTTTCTTCCTCTTTTGCCTGCTAATTTCCCTGCTCTTTTCATTGACACCCCATCACAACCTCTTGCACCTGCTTTTGCACTCCTTACTCTGTAAACTCCTGCCTCTCCTGTATATCTGTGTATCTTCTTTCCTTGTGGACCATCTCTTTCTCTTTGCCTGTCCACCTGCTCCCTGGCTTCTTTTTTTCCCAGACTGCGAAGTGTGAAGATGGAGCAAAGAAAGCTGAATGATCAAGCAAACACATTGGTGGACTTAGCAAAGGTATGTACAGCCATTTGTAGTACATGCTTTTGTAAGATGGACATGTACAGTGTAAGGACTGTGTTTATTGTTTTAAATTGTTTATATTTTAGTAGACTGTGATTGTAAGCTATATATTATGATTACCAAAGTGCAAAAGATTGGGAAAAGTAAGTTGTTGTTTTTTGTTGTTATTTTTTAAGAAATGAATGTTTTTATTTAGCTTGGATGCATTAAACTAATTAAATGTAAAAACTAAAACATATAAACCCTTTTTAAACTTTAAATACATCAAAGGACACTGAAATATATCTTTTCCATAAACAGTTTCCACAAAATAATGAAGCAGCACAGCTGTTTTCAACATGGTAAAGAAAAATTGCTGTTTCTTGAGCACCAAATACCATACAGTTTATTATTATATAATCTAATGGTCTTCTGAAAATTCAGCTTTGCATATATTACATATGAAAACATATGCAGGTATAAAAGTTATTTCAATTTGTAATAATATTTCACAATATTTCAATTTTTGATGAAGTAAATAGTCATAAAGTATAGAGAAACTTTGAAAAAAAATATTTTGTGCTTGTACGTACTTATTGAATACTGCATAATACTTATGTTAATAGTATGTGAAATATTATACAGCATGCAAGTTTGTCCGAACCAATACAAACAATGGGAATTTAGTTTTAATTGGTTATTTGACAACATATTTGTGTAAATATGTATTGTGTGTCTTTTTTAAATTTGTAATATTTTATTTTAAATGATTTTAAAAGTTTAAGTATTTTATGTTAATATCTTAATGTTTACATTTTTTGTTTAGACAAAAATATGTGCTTGCGTTTCCATGCCAGTGGACAACGCAAGAATTGTGCTTTGTGTGTGTGTGTACTAATTGTGCTTGTAATTTCTTCAGACACAGAATGTGATGTACGACCTGGTCTCAGAGCTGCAGGAGCGCAGTGAGGAGCTAGAAAAGCGGATCGGTCACCTAGAGGCAAAACTGGACTCCATAAACAGCAGTCTGCAGGCTCTGCCTGGCCTGCTCTCACAAGCCATACAGCAGCAACAGCACCACCTGCTGGACGGGCTGACCCAGCGCGGATTCACTCTCACACGACCCTCCTCGCAGACCTCCGAACGCTCCTGGGCGTCATCTGCGCACCGACGGAGATCACCCTCTACCGCACCACACACGTCCTCCGATAGCGGCTAGCACGCTCTCACACACTCAGAACCATACTCTAAACCTACACACACACACCTCTGTCATCAACTAACACTGCTAAATATACTTTTAGTACTAAAACATTAACAAGAATAACAACTTCAACACACTGGACATAAATGTAATGAATTAACACATCATGGTAGAGATATGGTTTATGTTTAGCCATTGTATGGCTGTTTAAAGTTAGCTTTTTTGTAAAGCCCTTGTATAGTATGGACTGGATTCAGACTGCAGGGGGTGGAATGGATTTATATAGAGAGATATAGTTTGGAAACTAAAAAAAGAATTTAATGGAGCTAAACCCATAGAAACAAAGAGGACTGAGAAGGAAGGAAAATGCAATGTTCTGAATAGCATACCAGCATGCTTCTTACTGCAGTATATATTTGTATACAGTGTACAGTATGCAAGTTTTCTGTATGCATTACAATGCCCTAAAATATTTGTTAGAAAACACTGCGTTGCATAACGTATCCATGTCAAAACATTTTGACATTAAATTCTAATAATTTCTACCCAAAATTGTAGTAACCCTCATTTGGTCTTTTCAGACCAAAAAAAAAAAAGTTTTGAAATGTTTTAATTTTTTACTTCATTTGAAATGTACGAAAACTTGTGACTTTTGTGGCACTTACTATATGAAAAAATAAATGTGGGTATGATTAGATAAAAGGTAAAACTAAAAATTGCACTTACGATCTTCATCAAAGCTGAAGAATGGGAAATGCAAAAAAAAAAAAAGAAAGAATATGCAGAGCTTTTTGGAGGGGATATAATCTACAAATAATTTGGTTAAAATGCCATTAAACACTTTTATTAATTTGAAAATAATATGAAATATTCTTTCTAATCTGTCAATTTATATATAAATGAATAATTTAGAGGTGAATCTGAAATCCCCTCAAAAGGCTAAATATTAAGGGATTAAACATTCAGTGTTGTAAGATGACAACGCATTTGAAGAAGTACTGTATACAGTATGTACTGCACAGTATGAAGTAAGTACACTAAGCTGGTATTCTAATCCATTAAATAAAGGCTCATAGAAGAATTATAGAATTGTTCAGCTCACAGAAGCTGAGGAAGGGCCTTTGGAAGATATAAAATAAAATATAAAAATGTATTCAGTTATTTAGAACATACAGAATAGCAGAAATATTGAACGTTATTGTCAATTTATATTTAAATTTTTTTTTTTAAAAATCAGCTAGTCCAATTCAACTGATAAACGTAATATATGGCCCATCAACATTGAATATGATTCCAGCAGTGCTTCCAAAGGTCCTTAAAGCTCAGGCAAATCTGTAAGACAGCCTGGGGATGTGATGGGAAGGAAGTACTGTACACCCCCTCGCACGTTTCAATGCAAATGTCGATGGAGCTGACCTACAGGATGGTTTTCTCTTAGTTTTTCTTTTCTTTTCTCTTCTCATTTTTTACAAAGGTTCTTTTTTTATTATTTACCTAGATTTTTATAGCTTGTAGAGGATATACAAAATGTTACAGCAGAGTGGCAGCATAGTTGAAAACTTGCATTCCTCGATCAAAGACTCCAACAAATTCACCTAAACAACAACAGATGAACCCCACTCTTGGATATCATTACCACATGAATTAACTGATTTGATTCCCAGTTCTAGGTTTAGAACGAAAGCATCAAGATGTGATTGTCATTACGGGTTTGAAAAACAGCAAACTGCCTTTACTGTGTGTCTTTGGCCTTGTTGACCAAGCTGTAGCGGATTTACATAATGCTGGGCTCCAATATAAAGAAATAAATGAACAAATCCACAACCTGGTCACATTTTTATTAACCGTGACTTGAATTCTTCACTGGTTCAAATCCACTAACCTTTAATTTGGTCCATTTCAAGACGACAACAGTAGTAATGACGCAGAATGTGGCTCACAACCTAAGAATAGCAGTTCCTGTATTACTCCCAGTTAACCTTGTATAGAACATTTGTCCTGAAGAAAATGGACAGTATTTTTAGGCCACTCTGAACAAGGCACTTTAAAGCCTGTAACAAGTGCATTTATTTCTGTCATTGTTCTCTCATCCATCTTTTCCTCTGGAACTCCTCTCCTTTTACTATGTAGTGATTTAAGGCCCATTCACGCCAAGCACGATAGCTATAACGATAACTGTATTTGCGTCCACACCATTAAACGATATCAGATGTTTATTATAATAAGCTCAAGAAGAGCATCTGCCGCTTAAATTCTCAAGCGCGTGATAGCAGGATTGATTCTGATTGGTTGTTAATGTTTCTCTCGTTTATCAGTTGGAAAAACCGTTCTGAAAATGATTCCAGAGATATCGTTTCTCTGTGGCTTTATCGTTATAGTTGTGGTGTGGTGTGGACGCTGCTATGACATTGAAAAAAGATTTTTAGAACTATATATTTATTGTAATCTTTATCGTTAACGTGCTTGGTGAGAATGGGGCTTTAGCAGAAGAAAATTGAAGAATAAGTCAGCCGAAATGAAAATGTTCTGAAAATTTACTTACCCTCAGGTTATCCAAGATGGAAATATACTTTGTTTCTTCATTGGAACAGATTTGGAGAAATTTTGCTTTACATCATTTGCTCACCAATGGTAGTGAATGGGTGCCGTCAGAATAAGAGCCCAAACAGCTGATAAAAACCCCACAATTAATCCACATGACTCCAGTCCATCCAAGTTGTTAATGTTGTGAAGTGAAAAGCTGGGTGTTTGTAATAAATTCATCAAGGTTGTGTGAATTACTTATAGATTATTGCATTGTTTTCATCAGCTGTTTGGACTCTCATTCTGACGGCATCCATTCACTACAGGATAACTGCTGAGCAAGTGATCTAATGCTAAATTTCTTTAAATCTGTTCCAATTAACACATCTAAATTTTAGATATCCTGACAGATGTTACATTGCGCAAAATACAGCGTATAACATTGCACTGTAAATTTTCTCTTATGTATGCAGTTGTGAAAGTTGATATATTCAGTCAGTTCAAAGGAGTGGGTGCTGTAATCAGGATAAACGCGTCTCATCTCACTCTCATTGATATTCTTTCTTGTATTATGTCTTGTTTTAGTAATTGACTTCAGTGCTACAAAGCGCTTCAGTGACATGCACGGCATGCATAAACATGCGATCAAAATACGGTTAAATGCAAATTAATAGGTATTCAGAATGAAGATCACTTTCTTAAATGATTGTACAATCACAGAGGCTCTGCCTGGTGTAATAATACAGTACATTAAGAAATTATAGATAAATCTTTATGAAAAAAGCGCTGGGCAACAATGAACAATCACACATACAGTATAAATACACACATACACACACATTTCTTTTACAACATATTTTTCTTAAATATACACATGCATGTGTGTGTATTTACATAGACATAATACATATACACAGTACTCACACATATATTATGTTCACAAAAACTTTTATTTTGGGTGCAATTAATCACGATTAATCATTGGCCAGCACCATAAAAAAAAGAATAATAATTTTTGAATTGTTTAATGTTTACTTTCCTTTAGAAATTATTTCATTTTGATATGATTTATGTCATGTATCAAAAACATTGAAGGTTAAAAAAATAATAATATATTCTCCCTGCCTCTTTTTCTCTCTCAGAAACATAGGGAAGACTTTAGGGTAAAATGATTCTTTGTTTCTAGGCTGTTAAACACAAAATAAACCATGTGAAAGCATTTAAAGGGAAACTTTTTACATGTGGTGAAGGGTTGCAACTTGTGTGAATGTGGATATTATATCCAAAAATGGGTTTCCACACACAGTCATGTCATGAGTTTGGGTGATTTGGAGATTACACTTTAGTTAGTTTAGTTTGTTGGTTCATCTTATTTCAATTTCCTCTATCAGTTCACACTTTCTGTAGTAAAAAGAAAAAGCTTTTTCTGCCACAAAGCTGTTTTACACTGAAATATTTCCTGTTACAAAGTTGTTTTACTCCAAAAGTGCTCCAGTGTGAGGAAATTCCATTTGCATTAATATTTAAAAAGAAAAAGAAAAAAAGCACTTTCTGCTTTCTCCCCTGCACGTCTCTACTCGACACTCCTCCCAGATCCTGTATAGCTTTGCTCGGTGAGTATTTATTAATATTTAAGAACCAAAACAAATAAAACTGGCACATTTTTCATACAGGTTTGTTTTCCCTCGTGTTTTAGAGGGGACACTCTCAATACTGCCAAAGGCACAGAATGTGAATTAATAGATTAATAAATTATTTGTTCCTTTATTTATTACTTAAAAAATGGAGTGGTTCAAAGTGCTTTTTGCCCATATAGGATAATACACAAATCTTGGTAATCTCCCAAAATCAAAAAATGATATCTTCAGGATCCTCATCTTATTAAAAAATTGTTAACAGTTATACTGTATGAATTAAAGAATCAATTGTGTGATGTGTGTGTGTGTGTGTGTGTATATATATATATGTATGTATGTATCCTGCCTATTTTTTTATTCTTTGACAGAACTGTGGCTTGATGCATAAACTGCAAAGAAAAGCATCTGTTTCAATGGCAAGTTACTGTATTTTTTCAATGCTGGTCATAACTATTTAAAGTCAGATTTTATTTAATGTTAATGCAAAAAGTAAAACTGATTTCCCAGATGATATTAACTGCTAGCTGGACAAACTAGTTCTTAAGACTTAATACGTGGTTATATGCAACTGGCCCCAGCTGTCATTCTGACATTCAGCTAAATAACTATAAAAACATTAAGACCTAAAGCAAGTACATCTCCTTTTGTCCACAGTCAGCCATGGTTAGTATGTTATTTTAGTAGCACTTTTAATAAGTTACTCAAGAAAGCATGCGCCATGTTTACAGTACTTCTCTCCTTGCTTGTTTTATTCCCGTGCCATTCTTTGATTCAACGCAAGACGGCGCTATTTAACTGCTGTATGCAAATATTGAGTTTTAAAAACGTAATTGATACCCTATTTTTATGCAAGAAAGAAAATACAAGAAACAGCACCGCATTGAAATATAATAATACATATATATATATGTGTATATATGTGTGTGTGTGTACATACATATAGGCTTAACACTTTAATCAGTATGGAAAATATAACAATAAACTTGTTTTTCTTATTGTTCTTAGAGATGTGCACTTGTTTTCCCACCACAAATGATGTCACTGTAGGGTGATGTCATCAAGGAATCACAAACAACTAAAAACTTTTGAAAAAAAATACCTGGAATATTTCTTAATGAATAAAATGGCTGTTTTTTCCCTCTTCAAATGATTGTTGGGACGTAGGCTAGCTGTGTGATAAAATAACAACACCTGCTAGAACCAGAGCAGTGAAATGTGGTGCTATGATCATATAAACCTAACTAACATAATTTTGCTAAACAATAATATTTGATCTATTATGTTAAAATGGGGAAAAGCTAAACTGATTCGTGACAGGAATAACCCGCCCTCTGCGGCTTTCGTCCAATGGGATTAAAGCTGGTTTGACTAACTGCGCTGGAGTCACGTCTGTAGATTAGATCGAGTAAACTTCTTGTTCTCAAGGAAGTTTATTTTTACAGCCGTTCACGCATTTCCACCCACATCTTTTGGAAGGGGTCAGCAGTGCTGGTCAGTCCAGACTCTCCAACGACTGATACAGATGTGCTTCACTGCATGCAGGCGCAGGTGGAGCAGAGAGAGAAACACAACTGTCTCAAACACTTTTACTTTGACAAGTGTTTTGAGCTTTACCCCCTAAAACTGAAAACTGAATTTGAAGACGAAGAAGAAGAAGAATCTGGGAAAATAATAATAACAATAACAGAAGAAATCTTCATTTCTTCAGGTAAAAGGTAAATAATGTTTTGTGTGTTTATTTGAGAATGCAATTGCAGAACTGTATTTTATACAAAAATATTACATTTATATTTTAAAATGGAGTTATTTATAAATATTTAGCATTTATCATAGTATTTTGTATACACGTATTTTAGGTCTTTTATTAAAATCATTGTTGTCCTAGTTTAAAAACATACACAAAAGCGAGATTAAAACTAATTTTAGTGTGTTATAGAAACCATAATCTGTCATTTTTGTTCCATGTTAACCCACTTTTGATTTGACTACATTTTATACATCATTAGCCTATGTGTTTCAAAAATACCCTTGTACTATTATTTTGGACATAAATAATATTATGACAATAACATGTTTACCATGGAAATACCATGCTTCTTACCATACTGGTGTTTTACTTAAAACAAGGTATCATGCCTAATGTTTTTGATCATGTACTATGGTAGTGTGCTTTAAAATACCTTGCCCGTACCATACATAAAGTACCAATGTATGCTATGATGGTACTGCTTTTTCATAAGACCGATCAGTAAAGGTTTTAGCCTAAAAACTGCGCTATATATCAGTCTTAACCTCTCACCTGTTGTTGGTCATTCAAAAGATTCATTAATTAATCATAAATGAAATCAAAGCTGTGTTGTGTTGATAAATAAGAAAGGATTCTCTTGAGGACACCTGATCACTACAACTGTATCTGCCTACGTATGCAGCACCCCCACTCCAGAGCGGCCAGACAGTGAAGCTCTTGTGTTTTTCTATCCAAACCTCTTTTTTTTTTTACCTCAGGCCTTTATTACCATGGTGACCATGCACAGACAGAGTGCAGCCTTGACTTTTTGCTATAACAAAGGAGAGAAGTTGGGGGAGGCCGGGTAGTAGGTGAACACATAGTAACTAGACAAATGGCTTTATCTAGGCCTTTGCCAGGGACTGAAAGTGTAGTATGCATTCATCTGTTGTTGTAGTGTTGCATGCTACAGAAGCTATTGAGATTTTTTTTTTTTTACTTTATTATATTTTTAATTGCTTTCAATTTTTTATTTATTGAAGGCATTAACATGGCGTTACAAATGAAAACATTATGCGTTAGGATCATTTTTAATATTATTTAAATTTCATGACATTGCAATATTTAAATATAAAGACAAAAATTCTGAATGATTTAGAGTACTTTAACATTTTAAATATTTTTTATTTTATATTTTTAATTATTTTAAATATTCTATTGATGTAAAAAACTTCAAACTTCAAAATCAACTTCAAAACATCAGTACAAGGACTTTCATATTACACCTAATAATGAAAAGATAAAGCATAACTTTAAAATACTTTTTTAAACGGCTGTTTTTTATGAAACAGTGGTTTGTTCTCTATGTTATTACAAATGTTGTGGCTAACATTTAAATTCAGCTGTAGTGTTAGACATATTTATATATATGTCTTCTTGATGCCTATTCTGTCTGGTTTTGCACTGTTTGTGACCTCACCCCTAGAGCATATGATCTGAAATTAAACAAACTGCATGTTTGGCCAGAATTGAAATCTATGCATTTCAAAGTCAGTGCTGGACAATGGTTGAGATTGAGTTTAACTCCCACGGTCAGGGCTGTAAACAGTGTCTTTGTGTGAACAGACTCTGATCCCTGGTGCCGATGTCTCCACTATTCTCTCTGTTGTTACCTCACACTGATAAACAGCACAGTTATTTCAGCACGGTGGTTACACTATTTTTTTGTGGTTTTGGGTGACGTCGTTTTGGCCTGTGTATTAATTGATGTAAGTGCTGATGTGCTGATCTAAGACATTTAAAGGGACAGATCACCCATGAATGAAAATTCCATCATTATTTACTCACGCTCATCTTGTTCCCACCCTGTATGCTGTTTGTTATGTTTTCCAGTGTATCAACCATCAAAAAATGCATACCTGTTTTGTGTTTAATTCTGTTAATGATTATTTATGTAGAAGATTCCATTGCATCTTCTTTCAGTCAGTATGATTTTTATTTTTTACAAATATTGCTTCTGTTCAGAAACAATACATTAAAGTTATCAAATGCAGAATGCAAAAAAGCATCTAAGTACATCTAAAGATTTTAAATTGTAATTTCCTTCTGGCCGTTAGGCTATATGTATAGGTTTTTATGTAAGTACTGGTACTTCTGAATGGGTTGAGGCTGGGATTTAGCACATTTGAAGTGAAAGTACTTGACAAACATACTGTATACAGGAGAGGATTCACTCAGTATCATTATCTCATTTTTAACCATGATAGAGGCTTTTGCATCTGAATTTATATATATATATATATATATATATGCATTTATAACAGATTTATTTAAAACATTAAAATACTGTTCATATTTATACAGTCATCTGCTTCTTTTAGCATCATTGAGAGATGTTCGAGAAACAACCCTACGACAGTCCCCCGATGTACACCCCCCCTTCCAATGGCTTCGGACCACCGGGAAGTTTCCAAGACCCACGGAGTGAGTTCGATCCCTACCCTCCACCTCCAGGATCCTACTATGTGGGCGAGGAGGTGCCACAGCACTTCTACAAATGGTTCTCTCCGCCAGGAATTGTGAAGATTATGATGGGATCGATCATAATCCTCTGTCTGGGAATCTTCGCCTGTGTGGCCTCGACTCTGGTCTGGGACATGCAGTACGGATTTGGTTACGGATCTGGATATTCGGGCTATCCTGGATACGGAAGTGGATACGGATACGGCAGTGGGTACGGATATGGAAGTGGATACGGATATGGAAGTGGATATGGATACGGAAGCTACTACAATTCTTACCCCACCCCTTACTCGGCAAAGACCAGCATGATTGCCATTGCCGCCATAAACTTCATCATCGCTTTAGGACTCTTTGCAGCCAGCTTCTCCAAAACAAACACATTCCGCAGCAGGAAGTTCTACCTGGCGGTGCTTGTTATTTGCTCTATAATGGCCGTGATTCAGGGCATCATAAACATTGTGTACATTGTAGGAGTGAACCCCATGGCCCAGAGCTCCACCAGCTCATACTACAACCCCATGCTTCTGATGTGTCAGAACCTCTATGGCAGCAGTGTAACAGGAATGGGGGCCGGTTTTCCTGTCTATAACCAGTATTTGTACCACTACTGCTACGTGGACCCTCAAGAGGTACCATTTAAAGTTACAGGATGTTTCGAAATGTCTTTGGAGACTACATTTAATTTATGTTTTCTTAATAGTCTACAATCAAAGCATTGCCATAGACCATAATTTAAACTCCTCTGGTGTGTAAATCCGTACAGGAAGTGCACTCACACTTACAATGAATGCTATAATCTGTTGTGTTTAGGTTGATCTTGTGATGTTAAAGGGATAGTTCACCCAAAAATGAAAATTCTGTCATCACTTACTCAGCTTCAAGTTGCTGGTAGAAACTGACTTGGTATGGAAAAGAAATACTATGGCCTTGACCGTTTGGTTACTCACATTCTTTGAAGTTTTTCGTTTTTGTTCAGTAGAAGAAAGAAATGAATACAAGTTTGGAACAACATGAGGGTGTGAGTAACTGATGAAAGAATTTTCATTTTTGAGTGAACTGTCCCTTTTAAATAGTCATTTTAAAGGTTAGTTCACTCAAACATTTTGTGATTATAACTCGCCTTCATGTCATTCCAAACCCATAATAATTTTGTTCATCCTCAAAATACAAATGGTTTCTAACAAACCCTGAGATTTCTGTCCCTCCACTGAAAGTCCATGTTACCAAAACATTTTAATTCAAAATTGATTTTCAAAAACCTTCTAAAGAAAAAGAAAAATCCAAGTCCAATGAATAGACATGATCACTTTATTCAATGAAAAGTTAATTTAGGCTTTTAGTCACTGATAAACGTTGATCAGTGCACACAAATAGAGCTTAAAATACTTGGTTTATTATAATATATATATATATATATATATATATATAGCTGTTCTTTTTTCAACCTAGTCAAAAACATGCCCAACTAAAGTTTGATTGAGATTAATTGGAATGCACAATGACAAAGCATGATTTTTGAGAATTGTTAAAAACTGAGTTTTGTTTTTGCAAATGAACTCTTTATATATATATACATATATAAATTTAACTGTCACAGAGCACATGATGATAACTTTTCCAATGTATAACGTAAGTCGAAAGTATAATCATAAGAGTATAATCAAATAATATACTGTTATATGCTTAAAAGTAGTCCCTCCTCAAAAGGACAATTTTTTTTGAGCAATATGTGCGTTAGATTTGAGGAATATATGAATTAGACTCTATCGTGAGTGCATTACTGTAAACACATTTTTTTTTTTTTTGTAAGTTAAGAAAAAGTTGATGAGAAAAATAATTGTAATCCATATATATTGTGTTATGAATAACCCAGAACTTTTGTTTCAAGATAGAACTGATCATGACAGTGAGATGATTATTAGGATGTTTATTGTAGTGTAATAAATTTTATGTACATTTTGGTGTTAACACTACAGTTTTGTTGTTCGCAGGCAGTTGCAATGGTTTGTGGGTTCATGGTTGTGGTGGCACTGGCTGTGGCGGCCTTCTTCTCATACCGGACCAGAAGTAAAATCTGGCTCTACGGGAAGCCGAACATCTACTGGGATCGACCACTAATGGAAGGAACTGAGGGCAGAGATGTGGAGGATTGGGTAAGTTTCTTTGTTACACCTATGCTGAGACATGCTGCATGGAGGAAGAAACACATGGTCACTAATTAAGTGGCACACCCAGATCAAAATGGCATGAAGTGTCTTGCCTAAGGGGATGAAAATGAAAGGCCAATGTCAGGCTTATTGCTAGTCTCTGAAGCAAACAGCATCCAAATACTTTGCAGTGGGAATGCCTATACATTTAATTGTCCAAGTCACAAATATAAAGAAGGCTCTAGCATCCCAGCAACTGTATTTGGAGCAAGCAGTTACTGTAATTCCTCTAAATAGTTTGTGATAGTCAGTCTAGTCCTTTTGTTTTGGTAGACTGGGAGCGGTTTGAAGGTGTGTTTTGAAGTCATATATCCTTTAATAGTTTCAGTGGCCTGTACAACACTGGTGATAATTCAGTCACACGGTTGAATGTTTTACTGATAACAGCCAGCCTAGTTTCGTTGTGAATAATCATTAACCAAACTGAGAAAGTCGAGCGGGTTTTAACTCCTTGGTGGATGGCTATGAACAGCTATACTTTTTTACTACCAAGACAGTTAGAAAGCATGCTTGAATTAGCATTTCTTTACAGTTCAAAGAATAAATTAAGTGGCCGAGATGTTTTGTAAGTGATTGATATAGTAATGTAAGTAATGCTAAGTAATGTAAGTATATTTAAGATTATAAGTATATTTAAAGAGTAGTTTATTTCAATAATTAGCTGAAATGGACAGAAAAATACATTGTACTGTAGTGTACATTTAAAGTCAAAATATGTTTTGGGTAAATGCCCCAAAAAATTTTTTTTTATTTTTTCAATATGCTGTTTGTACAAAATGAATATAGTTTTTCTAAAATAAATTACACACACACATATATATATATATATATATAAATTATATATATAAAATAAATTATATAAATATAGTTCTTTTAAATGACAAATATAATTTTAAATATATGCTAAGTACATGCTGCAGAAAGTTCAGTAAGGAAATATATTTCCCAAATGCTGAATTTATTATTGTATTGTCAAATCTTCAAGTATAATGCAAAATGTAATATATATATATA
Source organism: Enteromius argenteus (assembly GCA_032357425.1). Lineage (NCBI taxonomy): Eukaryota > Metazoa > Chordata > Actinopteri > Cypriniformes > Cyprinidae > Enteromius > Enteromius argenteus. Next base: position 5,537,270 of record JAUCMR010000160.1, on the reverse strand, counting down.
TATTGTGCAATATAAATACATTTAGATGGGGATTAGAAAATATAAACAATAAATGGTTAAAAATTTTCAAAAAAAAAAAAATTTATTCCTTTTTAGCAATAAGTTTGGGGCCTTATTTTGAAGAAAAAAAAAATGTAATGAAATATATATTTTGCCATATGGGATTACATGTAAAATATGTCCATGTTTTACGAATACTTATTTAAACATTATGTATTGAAAAAGTGCCAAAACTGCTTACATTCTGAGCCAACAATCAGCCATGTTTATCAGCTAATGCTGATTATTTAAAAAACATCCAAATATCAGCCACTTTATGATCCTGGCTAGTATATTAATCACTGTCTGTTCACATTGCATCTGTGGTTTTAATTGTGTTACAGAACAGTGTGTTTCTGTGATACAGTACATTAGTGCTGTGTAAGAGAACGTGAGTCATGTTGTATGTGTGTATGCATCACTCAATAACATTGCATTACTCACTGTGACTTATTTATAAAAGAGAAGCAATTAAAGCAATAAAGGTTATTCAAAAAACATGCATTTTGCAATAAAAAGATCAAAAGAACTTTAATTGAATTATCATCCATTTAAATATAATTGAGATGACTGTAAACTCCTCATAGCAAAGAAAAATAATGGATGAGATACCTTTTAATATATGAATTGTTTTCCTAGACAGATACGTGAAGATTAAATTAGATTAAATGACAGCAAATACAGACCTCTAGCATTTCAAACTGTGTTCAATGCTCAGATGTATTAAAATACCAAAGTTCAGTTCAATCATGCATCGTTCTATAGCTCTATACTCTATAGGAATTTTAGAAAAAAGGTCTGAGACAAGGTTGATAATTAATTGAGCTTTAAACTGAGAATCTTGAGCTAAACATGAACAGCCTGTAGTAAACCTTTCGTCCAGGTCAGCAGGTTATTAATGAACCCGTAGCTGGTGGTGAAGGCTCTGTGGGGCTCAGTTTGATTTTGGATTAAGTCCACTGGAAACATAATTAGTACCATCATGAGACTGGTCTGTCTTTTTCTGCTCTGGTACATTTTAAGTAAATCTTTGAGTTCTGACAGCGTTCACACTCCCTTTGAATACCTTTCTCTCCTTGCCTTTCTATCTCTGCTTCACCTTTTTCTGGAGCAAAAGGAGGTCACGAACATGAAATGTCCCTCTTTTCTGTGTTCTCAAGCATTCTTTCCCTGCTTATGTAGTGTGATCGCGGATCAGCGGTGGCAGTAGCTCATGCAGGGAAAGCATTGTTGGAATTCCTGGATGATTTGAGCTATTCTGCACAGTGGCTTTTCCCTTTCTCCCCAGCTGCAGGGAAACGCTCCTCCACCCTCTTTCCTGCTGCGTCTTCCCTCCCTCCTCTCACACACATGCACACATACCTTCATGCACAGACCCTCTAAAAAACAACACAAACAATCCCACCAACACGCACACCTGATTTCATTGTTTTAGTATTGTACTGCTCGGAATTGTTTTTCCTTATATCCGTTTATCCACTCGTCATCTTTTAGTATTATAAAGTATCATAAATAACATATTATGCCAGAAATCTTTACTATTGGCATTGTGTTTTTGTCACAAAACACTCACTTACATGCTGAGAACATCCTCTGAAATCACATCTCAACAGGAAGAGCAAGAGCACTTTTGCTTCTTATTCCCTACAGTCTTTCCTGTACAGTAGCAGAAGAAAAATAAAGTCTAAACAATGGATCTAAAATAGTTTCTGTGTTGATTTAATGTTCTGCACATTTCAATGCCATTTCAAAAGTCTGCAATCAACACAGATTTATGATGTTGTTAATAATCTACTTTTTGTGCATTATAGTAATATACAGAACATCCTTACGGATTTTAACAAGTAAAACTAATCCGTTATTTATTTTAGGTCACTCTCCCAAACAGATTTTTAGCCTTTAGTTTTGCATATTTACACTGCTGTTCTAAAGTTTGGATTTTTTAGGCAAGTGTGCATTTACCAAAATAGACATTGCTAATGTTACCAAAAATTCAATTTTAAAATGATTTTGTTTTGAACTTTCTATTCATCAAAGGATCTTAAAAATGCATCATTATCCACACAAGCATTAAATATTTTTTCAGTATTGATAATAATAATTATAAATGTTTTTCATTTCAAGTCAGCATATTAGTTTTTAAAGGCTCATGTGCCACTGGAAACTTAAAAAAAATAAGCTTTGCCATCACAAGAATAAATTAAATTTTGAAATCTATTGAAACAGAAAACAGTTGTTTTAAATTGCAATAATATTTCGCAATATTTAATCCATTTGTCATTATATAATTGAAGCCATAAGCTTCTTTCAGATACAGGAAAATTGTTTACTGACCTCAAGCCTCATGTGAAGCTATTAAGATGACATTTATTTCACATTTCAGTTAATATTACTGCATTGTAATTTCGATCAATGCAGTAGAAACTTTTCTTACTGGAAAAAGGACTATTTTATCTTAAGATCAGAGATAGTGTGGAATATAGTCATGAAAAACTAAAATAGGATGCTTAACATTTCTGCTAATGTTATAGGCAAAATATTTAAATGATAAAATAATTTTAAAATTTTATCCAGATTAAAATGTTCATCAAACAAGAGAATTAACCATTTCAGATTCACATTAAAAAAATTGTTATCTGTTCTTCTCACTTGCTTTCTTAATTGTTTGTGATGTTGTCATTATCTGAGATATGTTGCTTCCTCATGTTACGCACGTCATACTCTGTGTTCAGATAGGAATCAAAGTTTGCAGAATTTGTACTAAACAGTTTGTTCTTTTTTCAGGTCAACCATGTACAGGATGGACAGAGCGTGCAGGAGGCATCCATGGTGTTTTCAGAGAAGATGGCTCCTGTTCTGGTTTCGGCCCCCAGTGTCGGCTCCATCCCCCTGAAGACCGGCAGTGTCTTTAGTTCTGAGACCAACAATGTTATCGGGTGAGTGAGTGATCCGACCCTGACATAGCTAGAGACTTTAAAGCTTAGCTCCATGTGAACAGGCAATATTGCATGTCCCTGCTTAGGAAATGCTGGAGCTAACTTTATAGCTTAAGGCCTTAATAAGTCATTTGGAATTGCATTCTAGTTTTCCGTACACTACTGATCAAAGGTTTGGGGTCTCTTATGCTCACCAACAGTGCATATATTTGATTATAAATACAGTAAAAACAGTAATATTCTGAAATATTATTACATTTTAAAAGAACTGTTTTCTATTGTATTATGTTTAAAATTGTAATTTATTCCTGTGATGCAAAGCTGAATTTTCTGCATCATTGCTCCAGTCTTAAGTGTCACATGATCTTTCAGAAATCATTTTAATATGCTGATTTGCTGCTCAGTAAACAAAGGACTTTATTGTCAATTTAAAATAAAATTAATTTCCTTTTTTAAACAAATCTAACATTTGAATGGCAATGTACAGTAACTTTTTTAGTGACCTTGGTTAGCTGATGTTAAATCATCAGTGCTATTGTCTGGATCATTAATCTGCCTAATGGTCTGGGCCATTAGTTTTATGAAGTCGGGTCAGATTACACCAAATATGATGTGTCTTGGCATGAGATCAAACTTTTTGCCATTTTTAATCAGATGTTCTTTCATTATAATTTGTTTTTAAATCAGGTCTGTCCCTCCTTGTCTGGCTCTGTCTTTTTTATGTGGCTTTACGAGCTTCAATGGTATTGATTCAGTTTAAATTAATTAAGGTCATTTTTTATAGACATTGTCCCATTTAGGAGTAAGCAAACAGGCAATGCCTTGATGCAAAATATGATTGGCTTTTCAATTTTTCATTAAATACAAAAAGGTTATTATATAGTTTGACCTAATTTGTTTATCGAAAAACACAAAAAACATCACAATGAAGTGCAATGAAGAAAACATATTGCTTAATAACACAGTGAAATGTAAAACACCAGCTTATCATTTCAGAAAATGCTTGAGTAAATTATATTTTTGCTGCAATATTGCAGTTTTATTTCTTTTAATGCTACTGTATGTTTAAGAACAGAGTATGGTAGCTTAAATAATAAAATAAATAAATAAAATTCTGATTTGTGAGACAAAAAGTCACAGTTAACTTTTTTTATATTTTAATTCCGTGGCAGATAAACTTGTTCTATTTCAGATTCTCATACAGTATCTTAAAGAATATTTACTTGCTCAAATGTGTGTAATTTCTTTTTGGATACACAGTTACCCTGAGCGCTCTTTCAGCCGGCCGTTTCATTCTACATCCCCGTCTGGAGAAGTGAGCTCCAGCCCCTCCGACCAGACGGACACCATCCGCAAACCGTCCTCCTCCAGGGGCAAGAGACACAGCAGGAACCCTGAGCTGGACGAGTCTACGTACGAAACCGAGTACACAACGGGAGGAGAGACTGCCAACGATTTTGACGAGGATCTATGGACACGGTAAGAACTGTTCGCGGGTCAGACAGGCCCAAGGTTAGTAGCACATTCCTGTGAATACAGCAAGGAAGTCTGTAGGAGATAATCATCTCTGGCACGCATCTCCACATTAACTCCATTTAATAGAGTAAATTTGGGTTAATGGGTTAAAGGTCTTTGCATATTTGCATGTGGCTGTGATGAGTTAAAAAACAGATTTGGTTTGGTTTCACTCATTGTTGGACCATGAGAACAATAAACTTGCAGGGGAAACGTTACATATAAATGTAACACTTTTGTAAACATTCTTTCAGGGTTTATTAATGTTTGATAATATATTTATAATATTATTTATACTTGTATTCACAGCATAATGGATCATTTTATCATTTTATTGCAGTTTTTTGACACTATTTTCAAATTTTCTAAATGATGGAATTACAAATAAGCACAAATTGAAATGCCAGAGACCATTATCCCCTCGCTGATTGATTAAGTTGCTATTCAAATGACTGGATTTTGCTGGCAAATTGTCACTTTGTAATGGTAAATGTGTGCTCCTTTACTTGGTTTATGTTGGGTTTTTGTTTGTTGCTGTGGTGTGTGGAAACTGAAAGGTTGCCAGTTCAATCTCCACAGCAGTTAAATCCATGAAATACCACCATTGTTGCTTTTATCAAGACGCTTAACTCTAGGTCACTCCAAAAGGGATTATTGTGTCTGTTTATCCATTTATTTAAAAAACACCAAACGACTATTAATCTTAATTATCTTGCTTACTTTAAAGCTCATTATACAAGCTTTTTCTTTCCTTCTTAATCAGTCTGTATCCAGAGATCACCTCTGACACCCAGCGCCACGAGTACAAGAAAGAGTTTGACTCGGACCTCAGGACTTATAAGGAACTGTGTGCCGAAATGGACGACATCAACGATCAGATAAACAAGCTCAGCAGAGAGCTAGACGCCCTTGAAGAGGGCTCGTCCAAGTACCAGGTGAGTGACCGAAACATTTCAAATGACTACTTCCCCTCCCTGTTGTTCAAAATCCATATGACTTTCTTTTTTATCTCACGTTACAGGCAGTAGCAGAGGAATATAATCATCTCAAAGACCTAAAACGGGTGAGTCATGATTATAAAACTAAAGTATGACTAAACATCTGACTCACAGTAATAGATGCTCTGCTTTTTTGATGTTAATATGAGGCTTTCTTTCCCTTTTTCTCTCTGCTTAGATGCCAGATTTTCAAAACAAGAAGCACCAATGTCGCAAACTGCGCCACAAGCTTTTCCATATTAAACGAATGGTTAAGGTCTACGACCGCCGTCAGTAATAATGAGCTCCATTAAACCACCACACCTGCTCTCCTTGTTAAACACTCTTGCGTTTAACTGATGAAGCCTCCAAATGACCAAAGTTGACCGAAACTGCTGTAACAGTGTCTTCATCCAGTGCTTATGATTAACCTGAGCCCTTAAGATGGTTGGAAACGAAGAACAGAGATTTCCTTCCAATGTCTTTCCTTTACCTGGAACTTGTTCTTTCACTGGAAACATCTGCTTTTTTTTTAGCCTGTAAAACGCCATAAAGCATTGCAACATTGTTGTTCTGTTTTTGTGTTGGGTGTGGTTGTGAGTG
>JAUCMR010000160.1:5491239-5505311 GCA_032357425.1 Enteromius argenteus | reverse complement strand
GCGCTATGCCCACGAGGCTACAGGCGCCGATGAAAAGTCATAGTTAATAGTTAACAAGTGTTACCTATTCTAAATTGGTACCAAAGTTTTGTGAGATTTACTCTAATTAATAAACTCAGATTTAAGCTGACATACAGTATTTCTTCAATGTTAGCTTGGCTGCAGCTACTGTACCTCTTTCCAGAATTTCTTTGTGTCCTGAAGGAGAAGAAAAAGAATAAAACAGTACATTCAGACACGTTAATCTAAGACTCATCCAATACTTCAGAAAAAAATGCCCACAAGGCACAGCCACACCAATTTTTTAATGAGTCTCTTCTCACCTGAATCGAGTTTTTTGCACTCTCTGTGCACCAGGGATCTGCAGGAACACGTCATTGAGCTGTTTTTGAAAAACAAAGAGACATTAGGAGTCAGGCATGACGGTTCATGTGGAAGAAGTTATGTCTTGATTTTTTTGCGGTGGGGTGGAGGAGCATAACACAGTTATAAGCACTTACGTTGTCCTCTACCTCTCGTCTGAGCATGTCTGTGTCCCGGGCCTCAGGGTTGGATAGAGTCTCTGAATACTGCCGGTTCAGACGAAGAGAGACAGGGTACTGGACTATAAAGAAAAATACAGAGATTAAATAAATATGAATACAAGCATGAAAAAATGTTTGGTTAAAAAAACATGTTACAAAAAAAGGGAAAATTCATCCAAAAGTTACAATTCTGCTAACATTTACTATCCATTTAGTGTTGTTCCAAACATGTATGACTTTCTTTCATCTGTGGATGTTTTGGACCCCATTGACTTGAAACATTTTTCGAAACATCTTTTTTCTATTCTTCCACAATAGAAAGTAAGTCACAAGTTTGGAACGACAAGAATTTAGATTTTGGGATGAACTGCTACTTTAATACTAAACCCTGGTCACACTAGATGACTAGACAACTAGTTGAATCTTAGTCTAGACTCACTGGTCTCTTTGGGGTTGGGTTTGATTTGGTTCTGTGGGTGGTTTGGTCCTCGATGAACATTGTCTGTCACTTTCCAGCGCACAATGTCTGTGCTTTTGGGTGGGCCGGTGCGCACCATTGGGGTGTCCAAATGATCAGAGGTCAACAAAGACTGGCGTAGCATGTAATGATCTTCTTTGAATCCCACCGTACGTCCTGCCAATCACAAACAACATTAAAAACCAAACAGTAAATCTGTTTTTGCTGATCTCTGTATAGTGTATCTGAAGTGTAACAGAGAAAAAGATGATTACCTCTGCCACAGCATGGGAGAAGAGCAAGACATGCCTGTTGGGGACAGACAGCAAACATTAATCATTTGAGCTTTAACATTACTAAACCACATCTTAACCAGTCACGCAAAACAAGTCTTAACAGCAAGAAATAAAAAATGCCATATAACACAACAGAATCAAAGCTATTTAGAACATATGTGGTGTGTGTATATACAGTAAATAATGTCACAAGCAACAAGACATCTTACTTTTTTTAATCATATATCATTGTTTTCAATAAAATCTGGATAGTTTTGTTCCACTTAGCTGTATAATAGACATCAAACATGTTTGGATTGGCTGTATTTTGTTTTTTGTGCAGAATTTGACACTGGAAACTCTACTGATTTGGAAAAAGTATAAAATATAAAATAAAATAAAAGTGTATATCTACCTGGCAACAGGCACAGTATTTCCAGCAGCAGAGCAAAAGCAAACCAAGTAATAGCATCAGAAACATAATGAGAGGAATTAACCACAGGAAACCTCCAGGTGGACAGTCTGATAAACAGAGAAACAATTGGTTAGTTTAACCCTGACGTGCATTACTCACTGCACCTTTGTTCAAGAGTTATATTTCATATGAAATAATACATATGTATATTAGAAATTATTTTAAATTAACTTATAGGTCCACCCAAATGCTGTATAGATATTTAACTTTTTACAATATAAAAAGTACAGTAAATATTTGTGTGTATCTCACCTTTCTTTTTCTTTACTAGGACATGGTGTTCTTTGTCTGTGATGTTTAATGGATAATTCACAGTGTAGTGATATGTGCAGTCGTCATCTTCATCACGGAAACTGCACGTCTCTATTACATTTTTATCTGTGGACACAAGTAAATCAATTCATCATTGTTTCATCCATCCATAAACAAATCCATGAGTATAGCTATGTATTTTAATATAAAACTAAGATCTGATGCTGTACCTTCTTCGAGCTCTTCCACCATGATGATTTTAAAGGAACATTCATCACATTTGCGTCCTTTTCTCTCGCCGGTGTTCCAGCCCTGGCACTGAACACAGCTCCTCTTGGCTTCACACATGCCCAGTTGTTGCTGCATTATGAAAGACGGTTGGAGTTGGTATAAGTACATAAGTAATTAACATGTAATACAGACAGATGGACACACACACACACACGCACATCACAGTCGTACCTGGAAGTTTGCTTCACAAGAGGGGCTCAGTGGAAGTCCAGAGTGTTCACATTCACAGCGACCACATTTACATACACCACGGCCATTACAGATGCCCTACAAAAGAGAAGAAGACTTTTATTATACACAGAACTGTGTTTTACCTAGACACATGTCAAAACTGAGTTATGAGTGACATGGGTCTCTTAGACTGTCAACAGTTCTGTGACAAATGGGTTTGCCTCAACTATGCTACGTTTTCGAGAAAACAGATTGCGAACATTGATATCAAATCACTCAAAATTCAATGGAAAAACATTATTTTTAGCGTTGACGCACTTGATGAATTTTAACTAGCATCTATCAGCAAATGACAGCAACTACATAAATTTAATTAAATATAATAATAAATGATAAAAACAAATTGTGAAGTCCATGTGCTATTATTGCAAAATATCTCAAATACATAAGCCCAAAATATGTAATTAAAAAAAAAAAAAATTTGACATGCCATCGACTTGGGCACATCGTGTAGTTGACCATACAGTTTGGTGTTAATATGAGTTTTTACATTTTTTAAAGAATCTCTTATGCTCTCCAAGGCTGCATTTATTTAATGAAAAATAGTAAAACTGCAATATTGTGAAATTTTAATACAATTTAAAATTACTATTCATTTTTAAAATACAGTTTATTCCTGTAATCCCAAAGATGAATTTTTAGCAGTCCTTTCACGAGTTCGCACTTCCTCATAAGAAATATAAATAGCAGGTTTGGCGTGCTGTCCGACGGACCCCGAGCCCTACTGGCTGTACCCCTAGCGAGGTTAGAGCTCGGGGCCAGGCTCGGACCCCTCTTGCCCCCCGTGGAAGGTGCGATGTAGGCGGAGAAAGAGGAGGCGAGTAATCGAGGATATTTAAGGCAGAGGCAGACGAACCGGATTGGATAAAGCTTAATAGGCTGATTGGAAGTAATCAGAATCAGCTGTGGTTAGCGTTCGTGCGTGCTCCTCCCGAAACTATGTTTACAAACATCCCTTAAATTTAATGCATCAGTTGTTAATAAAAGTATTACTTTCTTTAAAAAATCTTAATGTCCCTAAATTTTTGAACAATAGCGTGTTTGCATAGTGACTTAATATTTTTTATTTTTGTTAACATTACCCCTTTGCTGTCAAGACATGATGCATTGCTGATGGGACATTCGCAGGCATCTCCAGTCCATCCCGGTGCACAAACACATCTGCCCATACTGCAGCTTCCACGTTCTGTTGTTACAAACAAAGATAGAAAGTCATAAACCTGGAAACTTAACTACGACAACACCTCAAATCATGTATGCAACTAACCAGCATTATTAATTGAATGTATTGACTGTCATTTCTTTCATCTCTTAAACTAATTTCAGAATATATTAAAATCAAAAAATCTTTTCACTAACCATTACAGAGAAATCCACCAAATCTCTTGCACTGAGATTTGTCAAACTGGCAGAAGGGCCCTTCAAACTGATTTGGGTTATAGCACACACAGGTCCCACACATGCAGTCGCCTCTGCCTGAACAAGGCTCGGTCGTTCCAGGTTTAATGCACATGGCAGAGTCTGTGGAGGCCCCTGCTGAACAGTTACAGAAAGGGCCTAGCCTATGAGAGGCAGGGCGTAGACAAGAAGCAGGGTTATGGACTGCAATATAATCGTCACAAACCAAAGATGCCAAAAGACATAAAAATGAATACTACCATCCATCATAACACTGGCATTTCCCACAGACAAGATCTCCATGGCTGGTACAGCGCACTGCATTTTTAACTGGGGTCTGATGTTAAAGCAGAAACAGAAGTGTAAGATTTTAAATGAACACACAGAACAGGTGAAGGGCTATGAAGAGAGTGCAGGCCTCACCTTTTCACATTCACACGTATGACAGAGAACTTCAGCATTGATTCTGAATGCAGAGCTGAAGGTGGTTGGTTTGACTCTTAAGATTCCTGCCCGGTCTGCCTGGTTGGCATTACACACATGCTGCTCTCCCACCTGATTAAGTGCCTTCAGACGGACTTTAAATTTACCCTTTAGCGAGAGAAAACATAAATCAGCATATTTATAAGGTTTTTACATTTTAAAGCATAAATTGTGCTTATAAAATTGCAGTGCATGCAGCTATTGTGGTATGGTAACTAGCATGCAGCTTGTTTTCTGTAAGATTTGTAGCAAATTACATTAAATATTTCAATAAATTCAAAAAATCCTAATTTAATGAAAACATTTTTAAAACAGAAACAATTAAAATATGTTTGTAAAAACTTAAAAGCATTGCAAACAAATAAATAAACAAAACAAAATGATTTTACTTTTTTAATTCATATTAGATTATTTAGCTTTTCCTTCATTAGTTTTCTTCCTTCCGAAAACAAGGCAAGTGTGTCAGAGACTACATTTGAAGTTCACTATTAAAAAGAAGTCAAAGGCACTCACAGTTTCACCTGGATTGATTTTGAAATTGCCAAATTCAGAAAAAGTGCCAGACTGAGAGAGTATCTTGGCTTCCACCGCTTTTGGTCTGTCTTCGGCACGGATACTGATCTTGGAGCGAATATTCTGTAAAAAAAAAAAAAAAAGACAAAAAAAAAGATGGTTAAAAAAGAGTTACAACCAATATGAAAACAAATCTAAGCAATTTTTTTTGGAGTGAAAATAAATTTACCTGAAAAGCTTTTTCTAAAATGTTCAAGATGTTAGAGGAATCTTCTTGCAGCTGTCCCAGCTCAGCAATAGGGAAATATTCATAAAGTTTCTACACACAAATGAAACCATAACATCACAAGGAAGTTTATATCCAGTTTTTATTTTTTATTTTATTCATATTGTGGACTCTGAAAATGGATACAAAATGCACTTATGTCACTGAGACAATTAAAATAAGTTTTTAAAGGCATACAAACCTCATAGTAAGAGTAGGAGTGGTTAGTAACTGCGAAGATTGGAATGATGTTATGTTTCACCAGAAGTCGCACTAGGGTAGGTATAGATGGGTAGTCTTGACGAATATCATGTGTGTAATTTCCATCTGTAGTCAGGTGGCATTGCTCATCGTTACGATTCAAGATGCCCGCAAGCACATTGGCACCGTCTGCCTCATAATGAAATGCAGATTCGGTGGAAAAGACCAGCAGGTGAGTGCTGTCTTTCCTCCAGCCAATTTGTTCCTGTGAAAACGGTAAACAAGTTATACTGTAGCAGTAAGAAGTAAGTTACCGTACTGTAATTGTCAAGCATTTTCACTTCTGTCTACCAAATTAAAATAGACTCTCAAGACCTGGCAGACAGCAGTCTGTAAGATAGCATCAAAACCCCCTTCTGGGGCGTCCAGGTTGCCAGATATGCGCTCTCGCTGGAGCTTCTGTCTAAAGGTGTTTATGTTGCTGGTGAGACTGATGACATTACGGAATGAAAACGGAGGGTCACTGTTGGCCCACGGCTCTGCTAATCTGTAAGAGGAAACACATATATAAGGAGTGTGTGCAAACAAAGTCAAACTGTATAACGGTGGATTATTCTTACTTGGCTGGCCTCATGTCCGTCTGAGGCTCGGTGACTTTGTCTACAAACTTGCCAAATCCGATGGTGTAATCGTCAGAGAGTTGGCCAACAAGCTGAGCTGCATGAGGTGAAACCAGACAATGAATGAATATTAAAATATTGCAAAACAAACAATCTTGTACTCATGAGTGTGGCACCCAACCCTAGTTTGCCCAAGGGGTATAATTTCATAAATTATGTTAAAAAACAGCAAGACAGTGCGCAATAGTTTCAGAGAGGGACTCGAAATACGTATTTACAAACTAACTTGACCCACCATCTAAATAACACAACACTTGGATTAAGATGAAAAACAATGAGACATGACACAACAGCCATGTAAAAATAGCTAAAACACATCCTTGAATGTTGCAGCATAACATGATACATGAGACATAATTTAAAATGGATCTTATCACGTGGCAATAAGCAATACATAAACAATTCTAACAATTATAAGGGTCTTCATTTTTCATTATTTGTTTGGCAGACAGTTGTCAGTTATGATGGTTGCATAACCCCTTGCAATGTTTGAACTAAGTTGGGTGATATAGCTAAAAATTGTTTAGGTTTATGGTATAATATTTAAAATTATTATTTTATATTGGCTATATATACATACATATACATATATGTTGAGATGAAAACAAACTGTTGAATCAGAGTTCCAGTTTAAATTGAGTTGCATCTAAAAATACCAACTCTTACACCATGTTTACTACTGTAGTTCATTGGAAAATTAACAACTGTGCTTAAGTTTACACAGCAAATCATCATATATCACCCAGCCGAAATTACAGTGGTTATCAGCCCAGTTCTAACCACTATGCTACACCGCCCTCCTTACTCACCCAGCTGGTCTCCCATCCTCTTCAGGTTGTCCAGATCATCAGACATAGAGTTGGAGAAGTCCATGAGGATGTAGAGGTCCAGAGGGCCACGGGCTGGTTCGAACACCTCCATCTCCACCTCCTTTTCCTCGCCGGGGAGAAGCGTCATCCTCATTAACTGAGGAGCCACCTGTGAGTACTTCAGTACCTTATTGATTTGCACATTCTGAAAAACACATAAAAACACATGAACGCATAAACACACATGATTCCATGATATGGACATGTAATTAAAGCAAGGGACAGGATTCTGATAAAACAAACCTCTTCAATTTTCCCACTGCTCTCAATCGTTACAATCCCTCTACTACTACATTTACGGGCCTCTAAGTTTTCCTTCAGGTCACAGCGCTCATACTCGAAGAGCTAAAGAGAAATGACAGATACAAAAAAAACACAATGACATAGCTGTAGTCATACAGAGAGCTACAATAGATTTTATGAACATACAAAGATGTCATTTACGGTGGGAGCTAAAATACAGGGGGCTAAAATAATGGTTTAAAATAAAATAAAATACGGTACTGGTGAAAAGTTTAGCAAGATTTTCCTTTTTTTTATGTGTACATAAAATTGCTCAAAAGTGACAATAAAGACAAAAAAACAAAACAAGAACTGAATCACTTTTTTCTATGGATCAATACGTCATATAGACTAGTTATGAAAACATGTTAAACCCAATATACAACATCAATTCATTCCTCAGCATAAAGATCAATAAGTTTTACCTCATCGGGGCAGTAAGCACATCCTGTGCCAATCCGGATACACTCTGAGCAGGTTTTTGCCCTGGCAGCGGTACAGTGGTTCTCTATGTAACACAAAAAGCATAGTCTTCTTAGCATTATATAGTCGGGAAACCTTTGAATTTCAATGCATTAAATACAAAATTGGAGGCTTCCTCCAAACTAAATATTTTTCTGAGATAACATTTTTACAATAACTTTTAACTCAACCAAATATTTCTTCTTTTAAACAAAAACAAAAAAAAATATCTATGATCTATTATCACTTAAACAACCTGTAATAAGCTTCTTTTGCTTGAAAAGTGAATTTCTGCTTATTAAAACAATTAACACTTGGGCTGATGTTTTATCATTTAGTGCATTGGCATTTATATATTTGTGTGTGTGTGTGTGTGTGTATACAATGCATTTGGACAGTTGAAAAATGTACTTCACTGTATTAGAAAATAAAACATCAACCCAAATGTCATCAAATATTTTGGTTGTCATTACCAAATATAGTTAGCAGAAAGTAATCTGATGTTTTGGCATTGCTTCCTAAGTAAATTGAATAGTGTTTGTAATTGAAATTTGAGGTTTAAGGGGATTGTGATTTGATGTTCCCACCCTCATTAGCATGGCTGGTTGTCACAGCGAGCAAGAGAACGTAGATCCCTACAGCGAGACGCAGCGCCCATCCTCCCATTTCAGTCTGAAATGTAAATACAACAACAGCGAGATCACACATTTTAACTAAAGTTAAACATGGTGAACAGATGTCACACAGCTTCACATGCACACATACACAGATACACATAACTGATCATAACCTCTTAGTAATTCAAGGCATGTAAGAAATGCCTTGGTAAACACCATAAAACTTGCAGCAAAAACCTCATAATGATCAGACACACTGCAGTGGATATTTACTTGAAATCTACATCCTTTATCTGTATGTGTCCATTCTGCTTTTGGACAGTCCATATCTAATCTACAGCAGAATAACATGCACCTCAGCTGTTATATCGGCGCTTAAATCACAAAAAACAGAAGCAGAAATCTGATCCACCTGCCTGATATCACTTTCTTTCGCTTTTCACTCTCTCCTTTTCTCCCTGAAAACATCAAATGAAAGCTGAGCCCATTTCACCCCCCATAAATCTGAACTCTGACAGTAAAGAGGAGACACCAATGATTCCTCAGGAATTCCTCTCATATCCTCTACAGATGGACATGGTGAAGAGAAAGACAATGGAAAGTTTGAGAACAACTTTTTACGTCTAAGCCATTTGTGCATTTCACTTTGGTCTTATATTTTTGTAACTGAATTGAATTATATTTCCAACTTTTGATAATTGTTTTGTAATTAATTACAATATATTAATATCAATATTTGGTAATTAGAAACAGGACACATTCTTGCATGAGTCAATGCATATACTGTATATCAGTGTTTTTTGGGGTTGTTGTTTGTAAAGTTTGAATCACAAAAAAACACCAACTATGGAAATTACATGCAAGTAATGTTTACATACATGTTTTTTTAAATACGTGCACTAAATTAAAAGCATTACAAATATTATCCATCAAAAAGCTAAACCCCCAAAATATACTACACAATAAAACCCCCCCACCACCACCACCACCACCACCAAAACCAAAACAGGATGCTCTAAACATAGTGATGGCACATCCATCAACTTTGCATTCACATATAACTGCTCGAGTTCATATTTTGACCAGCTTCTCTGGAATTTCACTCCAGGATGCAAAAAAACTCAATCATATAAATATCACTGTGCCTGAGACCTGAACAGACCTTAGCATGCTATTGTGAACCTGATCTGGCCTGTGCTAACCTGGGCATATAAATTATGTTTAGTCATACACAGAGAAAAACAACATTAACCCAGACGTACCTGACACAAATACAGTATAGCCTTTATAGACATTTTGTGTACTTGACATTTTCATGTGGTAAATTAAGCATTTAAGACTTACAAGTTGTCATTTCTTCACATTTCACCTTTCTGCATCTTTTTAACTACTTTTTTAGAGCAATTTTTCTTGGCAACAATCCTAATAGTCACAATATATCCAGAATGATCCAGACACAATGTGAATAGATGGGGTCACAAATGCATAACAACATTGAACAACATTCAAATGAAAAAGCATGGTGCTTCAAAGCTTCAGACTCTCTTTCGCAAAAATCAAACAGCCAAAGACTCTCATATATTCATAAAGACTTACTGAACAAATTTTAGAAGATGAAAAACAGAAACAGCTGAACAGTAGCGGGTCAACTTTAAAGACAAAACTGATTCAAAGAATTCTATTCATTTTGCCAGCCACAAACATCAGCTGTAAAACACAACAAACAAAAAAGAGACAAGCAAGTAAAGAGGAAAGGGGAAGTACAGAGATAAAAAAGAGCCTTACAAAATGCATGCATGACTGTGAGGCTTTACAAAAAGATTGTTGATCTCACAAACCTCTTAGTTTGTTGTTTCCCAATCCAAGTCCCAGAGTCCAACCAGAAACAGCAAAGTTCTCTAAAAGAAAATCCTTAATTCTCTCCCTTGTGTCCAATGATTAACAGAAGAGGGAAAAGAACCTGTTTTCCACCTGCGACTTCACAAATCCAAACAACAGGGAAACTTCTTGTGCTTGCAGGAAAAAGTTCCCTTCCTACCCCTCTCGGTGCTGTGCAAAATCAACTGAACATCCCCCCCAGATACGACTTGTGTTTAAGAGTGAATTTGTCTGGTCCCTCCTCTCTTGCTCAAGCTGTTCAGGTGGGTTACAGACAACACCCTTCCTTTCTTTCTCTGGCTTTGTGAGGTAACGAGGTTGCTCCACCTTTCCTCTGTCCTTTGCTCGTTCGCTCTCTGAACATTCCTTTAGCAGCACCCTCACCTGTGTAGACTTGAGAATGACAGGTCAGAGCTCCTCCCCGAGGGGGAGAGGAAAAGAGAGTGAGAGAAAGAGAGGGAAAGAGTGAAGAAACCCTGCCCTGACTGCCCTTGCACAGGGAGTGGCAGGCAGATATATTGCCTGCAGGGTACAAAGAATCATTGCCGCACTCGTTTCTGCACATGCAGGTACACATGAACACGTGCCTCGTCACACTTTAAGATAATGCGAGTAACTAAACTCACAGATATGCATGAAAAAAAATCAGACAGGCTTCGCACACTTAAATGAACTCAACAGTGCACACAGAGTATTGCCTTTGAAGTCTTTCAAATGTCACTGCCACAAAAATGTGCCCTAATTCAAGAGGGAAAAGAGAAAGTGAGACAGCAAGAGAGGAACCGAGATAAACAGCAAAGAAATGGGAGGGGGAGAGAGTGGTAAAAACATGCATTCCTGAGGTGGGGAAAAAAAGCAAAAGTTTCCAGAACGACCTCCATTAAAAACTTGACCAGGTCAGTGACCTTATCCAGACCAGCTTAGAGAGAAAGAGAGAGAGAGAGAGAGATAGAATGATAGAATATATAATGACAGATGGGCAGTCAGATGGACAGATAGATCAACTGAACAATCAAAGATAACTAGAAGACTAGAATGACAGACAGACAGACAGACAGATAGATAGATAGATAGATAGATAGATAGATAATACAAAATAAATATAAACAACCAATATAGTGATAGAACAATCGATAGACAGACACAGTTAGACAGATAGACTGACAGACAGACAAACAGACAGATTATGTTTCATAAAAATGCATATATAGTACACAAAAAAATCCTCAAACTCGTCGTATAGATATGCAAAAATGGACTTACATGTGTTTGGCTTGCATATTATACACAGTTTTAGCATACATATGATACACGTCCCACAACCCTAATTCTACCCATCATGTAGCATATACACACCAATGGCCATTATTTGTGTATCTATGCGATGAGTTTTCAGTTTTATTTGCTGTACTATTTATACGCACATTCGTAAATTGGGATGGATGGATGGATGGATGGGTGGATAGATAGATAAACAGAAAAGATATATTGACAGGACACTTTTATGACAGAGAGATGGTCAGAGGGACAGTATTGAAATAAATATAAACAACAGATATAGGGATAGAACAATCTTGATAAGTAGTTAAGATAGACAAAAAAGTGATAGATAGATGGACAAAGCAGAATGATAGAATGAAAGAACAATCATTTGAATGATGAGCAATAGGAAGATAGACAGAATGACAAAACAATATACGAAAGAACGATAGAATGATAAAAAATAGATAGAACGATAGATAGAATGATAGAACGATAGTTAGATAGATAGACAGAAAAAACAAACAAAAACACATAGGAAAAGCAACCAGGCACACCATGGCAACGTAAAATCAGGAGAAGCACATTCCCACAGGGCAGATGCATAACACAACTAAACACACAATGAGTCAGAAATAAGGTGTGTCCTTCCCTGAGTAACAATCAGACTGCCTGGCACTCAGTGAAACGTTAGAAAGGGATGTGTGTGGTACAGCTGTCCCACGAGAAAGACCTTTGGAAAAACTTAGCTGCTATTATTGCCATTTCTGACCGCCGGACATCAGAAAGTTCCAACTGCATTTCCTCAAGTGCCTTTTAACATCAATATACTTAAAACATTATTTCTGGCCTTAAAGGATATCCAATTCATAATTAACCTTCTTTTGTTTATAAAAACTAAATTCATAGTTTGTTTGGATTTTTAAAAAATTGGCACCAAGCTAATTAATCAGTTGAAAATGGCAATAAGTGGTAAACATTACATGCATGACCATGCATTTAATGAAGAAAAATATTATGTTTTGTGTGCATTTTTGCCCTTGGAAAAAGAAATATCTTTTTACTGTATGCCAATGTCAGATACAACTTCCAAAATAAATATTGTATTCCTCCTGAACAGTTAAGAACATCCCTCTCAGGATTTCCCTTTCCCACCACAAAGAATCACCATGTAAAACATAGTTACCAGCCACTGTTATTGTTACCAATGTAGCTCTGCTAAAAGCATCTCCCACAAATAGTGTAGGCCTACAAAACACATACCTGAGAGAACGAATGAATGAAGGCATGAATTTTTAAAGATGTTGATTGTCAACTGCAAAAAGATCAAAATGAGGTTTTGCACCCAAAATTTGGGTCATGAATAATTACTATTGTAACTGTTGTAATTTATCATAAATAGGATATATAACGATAGAAAACGCTATCAAATGAAATAAGTACAACAAAATCAATTTCACAAAATCCATTAATGGTGTCAAAACAGGTTTGCAGGTTCGCTAAGCAGCAACAAGTGTGCAAGACATAAAAAAATGCCATGTGTTAGAACTAGTTGCTAAATAATAACAGTTTATAGAAAAAACGCATGCCTTAATAAAGAAGTTAAGAAGCTTTCAGAATGAAACTGGCGACTATAATTTACCGTGGTTACCATGGTAATCTTTCTTGGTGAGGATGTATGAATCGTTCACTTCTTAAAACCTGCTGCATATGTTTTATAAATACATATTACACCATAGCCCTACACAGAAACTTCTCCAGAACAAATATTGTTTTCCCCCTCAGTGGTCAAAAACATTTCTCTCAGGCTTTCTCTCGACAAATCCGACCACCCATGAAGCGTACCGCGTCTGCAAACAGTTTTAACGTGCATTTATAACACTTACAATATTACACCTACTAAGTGATCAAACAAACGTAACTCACCTCTTCAGAGAGGAACTCCGCTGTGGTCTACAACAGTCAGGCTGCGTTAAGTCTCTGCGAGCCTCTAGAAAACATCTGTGGGCATCTTAGGCGCGTTCCGAATCGGCTCAAATGTTATGTATCATACTTTCGTCCGTTTTTAAATTCACTTTTTCCAAGCACTGGCAAACGCCCTGGACTGCATTACGCATATTTTTGGCAACCGCTCTTTTGTGAGGCGAACGGTTCCATCATTTACATGACAAAAGATTCACTCAGAATTTATTACTTTCTTTTGTTATTTGTAATCAATTCGGACAAATGAAAAGGGGAGCCTGTGTCTTTGAAAGCAGACCACAAACTAGCAAATCAGAAGAGCTAGACTCCAAAGAGCTAGGCTACTAAACCTAGCAAAAAAAATTATTACCACAAAATTGGTGCAGTAGCCTACATCCACAAGCAATATGTTATTTGAACGTCCTTTTAATCCAAGAATTTTGAAATTACAGCAAGAAAATATAGCATTGATAGCACTGCCTAAAACTTCAGTGCTATATCTATATATCTATCTGTCTGTCTGTCTATCTATCTATCTATCTACCTACCTACATACCTACCAATCAATCTATCTATGTATCTACATACCTACCTACCAATTTATCTACCTATCAATCTACCTATCAATCTATCTATCTATCTATCTATCTATCTATCTATCTATCTATCTATCTATCTATCTATCTATCTATCTATC
>JAUCMR010000160.1:5457503-5468118 GCA_032357425.1 Enteromius argenteus | reverse complement strand
ACTGGATGATGATCAGATCAGATCTCTGTGTGGAGCACTGGCTGTTGTCAGACTCCTTGTGCAGACAATAATCTCACCGCATTATTACAATTAATGACAAAAATAAAGTTTGGAAATGTAAAGTGATATTTCTAGCTGACACGCTACCGCAAAAGATAGAAATAACCCACTTAAAACCATTTTTTGTTGGTGAAAATACTAGTAGCCTAAGACTTTTGCACAGTACTGCATATATATATATATATATATATATGTGTGTGTGTGTGTGTGTCTCTGAGCAAGAGAAAACATTTAGACAACATATCTATGCATCAACTATTTTAGACATTTAAGAAATATGTTACTATGGATTTAATGATGTGCATGTTAAATATGAGCTTATTTCTTTTAGACTCCCCAATCTCAGACACATTAGAGCCGTATATAAGAGAGGACTCTCTCAAAGTGAGCTGTTAACCATAACATAAAAATATTTATATAATAAACATTTTCAGATTTCACACTGGCCTTTTTTCTCACGTATTTACTGTAGGCATGGAAGATCGAGCAGGATAGATTAAAGGAAGAGGAACAATCCAAAAAGATTAAGAAAGAAAAAGGAGGAAAAGCAACACCGAAAGTAGGAGAGAGAACCGACTCAGTAAAGGAAAACAAGAAGACTCCACTGTCCTCAAGAAAGAGTAGAGACAACATGTCCAAAACACCCAGCTCAGCTACACTGCCTAAAGACAAGACCAGAGACATTCTAGAGACGCCCCAAGAACCAGCAAATGAGATGAGAACAAATGTCTGAAATATATATTACCACATAAAATGCTTATTGGCTATAGTCTAGATTTGGTGGTGTTAAATATGAAGTTAAATGGCTAAAAGGTTTGTATAACCCACACAGGTTTTCACAGGCTACAGTTTAAATGGGAAACTGGTGCAGGTCGCTGGCAAAACTCAGTCTCTGTATCCTTGTGATGGAGGACAAATTGATGTGGAGAGTTTTCACTTCACACAAGGTTTGAGAAAACTATATATACAAATACATTTTATGCCTTATATAAATTGGTCAATCTTATATAATAACCTTTAAGCTTTTATGATTGGTTTCTATCTTTAGGGTTGACACAAGTGAAGGTATGTGTAAAGAAAGATGGCCATCATTTCTACACACACATTTCAGAGAGGAAAAAAGAGGACAAGCTAAAGGATATTAACATGTTCAGTAAACAAGGTACCTGTATGTTCTGCAAAACTATTTTAATAGCTTGCATAAAATGTTAACATAGACCGCGTAAAAACAAAACAGCAAGGGTAGCAGTCCATGCTTTTTATTTCATTAATTTATTTTTTTAAGTCATATATATTGTTTTGTCCAATTTAGCTGCTAATAGAGTCAAACCAGAATGTGAGGATGAGAAATTAGGCTCTTTTCATGCTGTCCTGGCCAATGGCATTCAGCTCTCCTGCAGTCAGAGCAACCCGAATAAAACAAGAGGTCAAACTCTCCTATCCCCTGTGCCCAGTACCGACCAGCAACTACAGGAACAGGTAACCGGACAAAGATTAATAATAGAAAGATGTTGGTTAGTTAGGTTTTAGATGAGTTGTGTTGTTTAGATTAGCTTTCAATTAATCATAACTAAATAGCCATTATTTCCCTCACAAGTGCCTTTCTGAGGTGCCTGAGGTACACTATGAGCCCAGGGACCATTCCTCTCTTCCACTGTTCCTCAATCTGTATGTATCTCTTCCCAATGGACTCATCCTGCACTTTGATTGTGAGGACTCAGCAGGTGAGATGCTATATAAAATTAATGCACCATACGGTTTATTCTCTGCATTAAATTAATGTCTTCTTTGTATTAATCATTGCAAAAGCATCAGTAAAAACACACTAATCTGCCATGGCTTTTACTGGCATTGACATACTGTATAACCAGCCTCTAACACTTAAGAATAGCCCTACTCTGTTTTATTTATAGTCTGTAAGGTCTAATCTGTTTTGTTTTTTTAGATGGGGACTCTTGTGTCCGATCTCTGCTGATACGACAGAGGTTTTATAATGCAGGGTCTAGATCAGATCTGACTCCAGACTTCAGCATACACACTGAGGTCTCCAGGGGCATCACCTGCAGAGGGACTGTCATCAAACACAAGACAAATGGATCTACTGAGGTATTCACATATATACACATGATTGCATGTGCGGTTTTTCTGCTACATAATACAGATAATACATACAGTAAATGTGTGTTTCAGGTCCTATTTGCAGATGGTACAGTCAGTACGAGTCCAGACTCTGGACCAGTGTGTGTGCTGGTTCCACACACACTCCTAAAGGAGGAAGAGCCTATTAAAGAGATGACAGTGGACACTAAAGACAAGAAAGGTAGCGAATACAGCATCAGCACAAACGAACTAAAAAAGGACACTGATTTATTTATTCACACTATATACATTGAAAAAATCTTTTGTAACATTGTTTAGCAATTTAATGCATCATTGCTGAATATATTTCTTTAAAAAAATCATACTGACCTCACACTTTTGATAAGTATATGAATATGATTAAGTATATGAATGAAAGAGGCTGTAATGTCTATGTTAAGTATATTCAACATTTTTCTCTCACAGGCAAGGCAGATTCTAGGGTAAATACAGAGGATGAGCAACAGAAGTCCACAGAAAATGAAAAAGCAAAATACTATCTCGAGATTAATGGGGGCTCTTGGACCACCACAACCCCCTCTGGCTTTAGAGTCGCCTCTGTGGCTGGAAAGGAAGTTGAAGTGCAGCCAATACTGGCTTATCATGCTACAGACCCCTTTAGTGGGACAGTAAGTGTCTCTATTCAAAACCAACATTGCTTTTGTTTTAATAGATGATTGCTGTAATACAAATGATACATGTATAGGCTGTGGTCACACGAGAGGACAAAGTGCTGTCTGTGCTGAAGAAAGATGGGACAGTGATAGTGGATCACGCTGATGGGACACGTATTACCACCTTCTACCAGCAAGGGGAGCCACAACAACATCTGAGCTCAGGTGCGAGAGTGTTTTTATGCAGTAACCATATAAAAGGTTCTTACAGTGTTGACAGAAAGTGATTAAATCTGGTTTCAGGAGAGAAACTGGTTCGGGTGGAAAAAGCCGAATTTGCAACGGTGATAATGGACTATGAGGGAAGAGCATGTGATGTCATTTTTGGGGATGGCACCTCCATCAGCGCAACTGTACATGGATCATATAAAGTAAGATGGATGGAAGAATATGTGAGATATATGTGTCAACATCATGTGCAAATCCTCTCTCCTCTCTTCAACTTTATTATAGATTTATCCTTATGGTGGAGGTGTTCTTCATATTGATAAGGATGGTGGGATGGTGTACACATCTCACCAGCAATCAGAGAGGACCACATTAGGCCAATATGTGATGAACCACAGAACAGATGTCCTATGTCATGTGACGGACCCTGAGAGGAACAACTTTCAAGTACTTTCTATGAAATGTCTATTGTGAATATGTATTTTTTTCTAATTATGTTCAGCTTTAAAATAAATTAGTTAACATTAACAAACGCTGAAGTGACAACAGACTCTTGTATCCAAGTCGTCATGAATAAAAATCCAGAACATATTGTATGCAGGTTAATGCAGATGGTCAGGTCACTATCACGGCTAATGGATCAGAAACAAAAGAACCACAGACAGAAACAGAGCTTCAACAGAATGCTAGCTTTAAAACACACCCACCCAGGTAAGACCCATTCAGGCTTTTCTCTCTGTGTCTAAATATAACACTGTACAAATTTATTTCTAGCAGTTAGATTTGTTTTGGAAAGAATACTTTTTAAAAAAGTGTCACAAGTGACAGTAAAGAC
The DNA here is from genome assembly GCA_032357425.1 of Enteromius argenteus. Classification (NCBI taxonomy): domain Eukaryota; kingdom Metazoa; phylum Chordata; class Actinopteri; order Cypriniformes; family Cyprinidae; genus Enteromius; species Enteromius argenteus. The sequence goes on along the minus strand of JAUCMR010000160.1, from coordinate 5,464,242 downwards.
ATTTGAATTTCAAATAAATGCTTATGGTTTTAAGTTTCTACTGAAAGAATCCTGAAAATTCAGCTTTCCATAACAGAAGTAAATTACATGTTAAAATAGAAAACAGATGTTTTCAGTTGTAATTATATTTTATAATATTATTTTACTGTAATAATAATAATTTTTATTAAATACAATTTTGAGTGTAAAAGATGTCTTGAAAAACATTAAAAAATCCAAACTTTTAAACAGTAGTCTATTTGCATGTACAAAAAGTATTGCATTTTGTTTGCTTTCCATGTTTAAAATAATTGAGTAATTGTGTTGTGTCTTTGAGGTTATTTGTTGTGCATGAAGACTGTTCAGCTTCAGAGCTGCTGAGAGCTCAAGATGTGGAAGATCTCCTACAGAAGGCTTACTGTGACTCTTCTGTCGCCGTGCTCACTGACCCACTACCAGACTCACAACGTCAGGACACTTCCCATTCATCTTGTGCATTACATTTCTGGCCTGGTCTTTATTTTCAACAAAAGCCCTTTTGAAATTATGTTTAATGCAAGTTTGCATAAATGCAACAAGTAAAATACTTAAAGTATTGTTCTCCTGATTTCTCTTCAGATTCATTTGGCATCACCCTGCTAAGGCCCTGCCCAAACACCAACTCTCACTGGCTCTCATCCAAGCAACATGATGACATCATTCCCACACACCTCAAATCCAGGAAATGGGAGTCATTCCCAGCTTCTGAGGTAATTTATAATCTATAGGTGATCTTTTGTAGGTGTAAACTTCCTTTTTGCATTAACTTTGGACCACAAACAACTTTTTTCCCCCCATGTCTGGTGCTTAGAAAAAGACTCTAGGCCCACCTTTTGGGACTACCCTTGGTTGTAGTCTTGAGTTAAAAGAAAAACTGTCTAGTTCCATCCACATCCATCCAGTTTTAGAGTGCCCTGACGTGCTGCTGGTGCGTCAGATGACCCAGCATCCACCTGTTACTGAAGTACTGCGCAGGAACCTGCAAGACAAAGTCAAGGTGCTCTAATATTTAAACGTTTTTTCTGTGGTAGTATAGAGCAGCAATAAAACCTCAATATTGCCAGACCCATTACTGTTCTCTTTTCACTTCCCTTCGACATACAATGTTATGCAACTGACCAGCTACTGAGTGTGATTTTGAAAATGTGGTTTTACATAATGGTTTAATTAAAAATATAATTGGTTTAAACCTTCAAATGCCAAAATATATTACAAAATATACTTCAAGGGGCAAGAAAATGCATGTCTTAAAATACATTTCCAGTACATGCTAAATGTATAAAAAATAAATAAATAAATATATATATATATATATATATAGGACAATATGTGTATTTACAATTAACAATATATAAAATGGCCTGAAATTCTATTTTTGCTCCATGGGTTTTTAATCAAACAGGTGTATTTGGAGCAATTGCTGCAGAGAGAGAATCAATGGGAGAAGATGGAGCTGAAGGACCCACGTACATCAGAGGAGAAAGTTCATCAGAACGATCTACTGCAGCTTGTACTGGTCAGACAGGATACAAGATCATATTTAATAAACAATTCAACATTGAGATGTCTATAGGTCATATTTATATGCTGGCTTGAATTTCAATACATATAAACCTTACGTTTGTTTTAGTCCTTGCCTGATGCTGTAGATCCTCCAGTTGCAATGGAGATAAGGCCTCTGTCAGGTGAGAAAATTTAATTAAGAAATATTAAGAATTTTATATAAAATATACACCTGAAATTATATTTAATTATATTAATTAAATTATATTACATAAGAAATACCAATAACTTATTTCTAAATATTTAATTATAATAAATCAGATTTAATCATTATTTAATTTTACATTTATTTTAACTCTTAATTTATTGTTATTTAATCCTCTGGTATATATATTATTAAATTACAAAATGAAAAAAGTGTTTCTTTTTATTTAAAATCTTATAATCAAAATATAATCATCCTTGATGTTGTTTAAATTATGAAACGTGATGAAATTATGAAACGATAAGAAACGTGTTCACTGCAATATTAGTTACACTTTCAGAAAGCAAGTAGAGTGGTACCCTTTCAAAAGGTACAAACATGTACTTTTAAAATACTAATATGTAGCTTTAAGGCAGGGCTGTAGTACTCGAGTCCTCGAGAATTTACATTTATGGATATGAAATTTTACCATAAAAAAAAAAAAAAAAGTGTGGGCCCTCCAGGATCTAGTTTGGAGAACCCCTGCTTTTTGATCATTACAAATAATAATGCAAAATGATTTTCTTAGAGTAGGAAATATGCTGTCTCTCGCATTGCATACATTATCAATAGTTAAGTACGTGGTCTTGAAGAGGATCCTTTTTTTCCCCTCTTATTTGGACTCGGTCTTGACTTTGACTTAAAACTTTTGGACTTGTGCTCGAACCTCTTTGGACTCGGTCTGGTCTTGGACTCGACAAAGCTGGACTTGACTACAGCTCTACTTTAAGGTTCTAAAGTATTTAATTTAGGGGTAAATTAAGGTACAAAGACCCAGTGACAGCTTTGTACCTTTTTTTTCCTGAAAGTGTAATAAAAAAAAGTAAGAATTTTAGTAATGACATTTAACTACTGGATGATTTTTAGCTCTGTTAAACTCTGTCATTCATAGTGAAGCTGCCTGTTTTTGCTTCTGCCGCAGCTGATGTGGCGTCTCTCTATACTCAAGCAGTGCGAGCAACTCAACATCCACACAAGCTACAGAAAAATAGAGAAGAGAAAGTTTCCAAGTGGTAATCTCCTGTTTTATGTACAATATGTAAAATATACACCACAATAAGTTATTCATATCATACTACAAATTTGCTTAACCAATGGACTAGTTTTTATAGATAAAACAGACCACAGATTATGTTACAGAAGGTGTGAAAAAGCATAGTGACTAATTGCTCTTATACGGTTGGCTTTCAACTTCTGCTTTTGCAGTGGCAGTAAAAAGAAGCAAAAGTCACTGTGGGAAAACAGGATTAACCAGCACAGGTAAACAGTTATACTGTTTAAATGGTTTCGATTTCTGAAAGAAAGAAGGCGATGCAAAGATGTTTTGTTTGCTCAACCTTCAGGCAAGAACTCCAGGAGCAGAGAAGACACAGAGACGCACTCAGACACCATATCATTACTCCATACTTTCACAAGGAGCTGAAGGAAATGTCACTCTTTACAAATGAGGCTAGTACAACCGTCTGAATATTTCTTAAGAGCTTAATAGCAACCAGTTTGTCTGCATTCAATTTTTTTGTCAGTAAAATCCTAAAATATTTGTTTTAATATTCACCATAATATTTAAAAAATGTAACGCAGGTCACATGACATGCAGCTAAACAAATCAAATATTTAAGATTTTTTAGAAGCGTCTTATTTTGCGTATTTTTATTGTTAATTATTTATTTTAATCTTACATTTTTACGATTTAATTATTAGCTGTTCTGACACAGAGCATGTATATAAATAAAAATGGTCATATCAACATTTATAACATTGATGTATCAGGCAGACCTGTTATATCACCATTCTTGTCTTCTGTTAGGCTCTAGACTTGAGCTCACTCTCCCGGGATCTTCCACCCTTCCCCAGAGCGCAGCGCTTCTCCACAGACTCCTCATCTGGCAGAAGTAGTTCTTGTGAAGTTTAAAAAACAGCAATAATACTTAAGTATTATTTTTAATGGAAAGTCTTCAGAATTTACTTAAGCTGATTCTACAAATACAGATGCATTTACAACCTTGTGGAAGCTTTGCCAAGGCATCTGTTATTATTCAACATTTTCTGAAAATGTCTCCCTCCAAAAATAGTGCAAAAATTTTACTGTGTAAGCCATCAAAATGCCATATCAAAAGTTGAATTTTTTTTTTTTTTAATCTCACACCAATCCAGCCATTACAAAATATAGACAAATATTTTCCCCCCAAAATATGTAGGCAACATGATAAAGTATTACTAAAATTAGTTCACCAATAGCTGTTCTCAGGCATTCACAGTATTTATTGCAATAATGGAAATATGTCTGCCAAAGTCAGAATAATTACAGCATCTTAAGAAAACCGGGATTAATATTGAAACTGAAAACCTTCACATTGAAATATTCTTGAAAAGAAAAAGAAAAAACATTAAATGGGTGTGAACGGAAATGCTTATTAAGCTGCTACATGTGGTAACTAATGATTCAGCAGATGTGAAAAAAACACTGCACTTGCTGTTCTTTGTTAATCGTTTGTGTGCTCACACAGATGCTTAATTTAAAATTGCAAATAAACCGGCAAATTGTTTAAATCAATGTTCATTGATGGAGATATTTCTTTATCATCTCAGTGAGCAAACTTTGTGTACAGCTTTGTCTATTTCCACAGATACACCTGTAAGTGAAAGGCCTGGTAAGCACCAAAGTTTGCAAAAGGAAATCCCCTCACTGCTCTTTGCCAGTTCGCTTCGGTTCTTCTGTTTTATGAACACTTCCTCTAAATGAAAGCAGAAGCGGCAAAGTGATTCAAGACACCAAACACACACACACACACACACACAAGACAAAAACTGTACAGTGAATGGGAAAGGACAAAGACAGTGAAAAGAATCACATGGTAGTGAGAGCTTGCCTAGATCTAGGTGGGTAAGGAGAAAGCAAATAGACGAAACTGGTTCAGCTGGTAAACCGACATGAAACGGCTGTTGTGGATTGCTAGCACGCTGAAGTGATGTGGTAAATATTTAATCAAACCAAGATTTCCAACCTTCTCGACCTACAAATCGGAGACACAAGAGAAAGTTTGCACTGTGGTAAGTCACCTTGAACATGTTGTGCTTCTATACTACAAACCACGAGTGTGATGTCCTTTTTTGTCTATAATGCTTGCTTTCATTTTGTAGAAACACCTGTTAGTTGTCGGTACACCACCTGAAAGTTACTGTTAATTAACATGTTAAATATAAATTAACAAGTAAATAACTGATAAACAGGAGACATTATGCAATGTTTATGAGAACAGGTGGACAGCAAAACTTTTGAAATGCCAAATGTAGAAGCAGTTGTTTTCACATTTACCTGAAACAACACATCAATGTGCATTTTATATAAAAATAAACTATATATGTATGTTTGTGTGTATATATATATATATATATATATATACACACACACACATAAATAAGTGTGTGCACACATTTGCACAAAAATTTTACATGCAAAATTATATATTTGCCTATTTTACGAGTTGCTGCATTTATGGAGAAACAGTCTGTTCAAAGACTCGAGTTTCTTGAATTTCAGGAAGACCTGGTAAAATCAAACTTGCCAAAATAACTGATGCAATGCATGATTAAAAAAATTAAATAAAATACATATGATAAAAATATCTATATAAAATGACTTTATTTATTTTCAGGTTAAAAACTAAGTTTTACTCATAGGACACTCCCACTATGTGACTTTTGTGCATTTCCTGTGGTGAGAACAGTACAAATATTATAACTTCCTTATAACAAAAAAAAACTGTTGATGCTAAAAGCTCACTGTACACTGTAGTGGACAAGATAAAATAATTCATATAACATAACAGGATTTCAGAAAACTTTTTCCATCAATAACCCTATTAGATTCTACATATATAAAATCTTGTTACCTGACAATAATCAAAGTAATGGAAAATAAGAACATAATGTAGCTCGAGTAACATGCTATGTTGTGCTATATTGCCCTCTAGAGGTCGGGGCAAGCTGGTCCTAAGTTTAAATGTTTAGGGAAGTAGTCTAAAAAATAACTTATTTTAGTCCTCTTTCTAGACCTGTACGGTAAGAGAGCTTATTGTAAAGTTATGTAACCTTTACTGGCCTAGCCTTTTTTTTTTTTTTTTTTTTTGACTTTAGCCAAAATGACACTGTGGTGAAATTATGAATTAAGAATTATGTTCTGTTACAAGCAGGACCTTTACAACACAAGTGCGTAAAACACGACACATCTGACCTGCTTTAGTCCGTGTCGTGTTGAACAAAAGCCCTCCAGCACTGAAAGGAGATGCTTTCATTAAATAATCACCCGTTTTAAGGTGAGGGTGTGTACCTCACACGTGTTGGTGCTTGTCTGGCTGACGTTAACCGCGGCACAACAGTCAATTCAGAGCAGATCTCAAATTCTGTTTAGTTTGTCTCGGTTCTGTGACAGAGTACAAAGCTGCGTGCATTTACCTGTACTTTAAACGCTCAATGTCAGTCAGCAATACTTTAGTCGGACCTAAATCGTACCAGTACTGTTTTTATGAAGTCTGTTTTGCAAACATACCTAGTATTGCGCTCGCTCTTGTTGAGTTGACGCATGCTCTGAAACAGCCTGAGGTTACGTGGATTTAATCATTCAAATATTAGTTTAAACATATATACATAGACAACTGTTGTTTCTAACTATATTTCATTCAGTGCTTTTATGAATGAATACATTTATGTCTTCTATAAAACAAATTTAGCAAAACATCAAATCACACAATAAATCAATAAAAATACTCTTAAGTCATAATTACCTTGAAAACTCTGGGTGAACAATCCCTTTAAATGCAAAAGGTTCAGACTAATCCTAAAAGCATTGCCACCTGGTTAAGGTGCTTCTAAATGAACACGTTTTTCCAGTAAATGTGCACTGCTCAAAAAAATAAAGGGAACACTTAAACAACACAATGTAACTCCAAGTCAATCACACTTCTGTGAAATCAA
>JAUCMR010000160.1:5413029-5428152 GCA_032357425.1 Enteromius argenteus | reverse complement strand
TATACTTTTTTCTGAATTAAATTGTTTAATTAAATTTAAATTTTACATTTTAAAATGTCAGGCTATGAAAATTTCATTATAATAGACACCTTTTAAGGAATAATATAGAAATACCTATTATATAAAACCCTCAGATTCCAGATTTCTAAATAAATTATCTTGGCCAAATATCGTCCTATCCTAACAAAACATTGAAAGCTTATTTATTCAGCCTCAGATGATGTATAAATCTCAATTTCAAATAACTGACCTTTATGACTAGTTTTATGGTCCAGGGTCACATAATACCAAATATATATGTGATATATATATATAATATTTTCCCAACTATATTTATATTAAACACATTTCAGAAGTTGTGATTAATACAATTCGGTTATCAACAGTATCTTTGTTAACCCACTGCCCCAACACACCTGACACAGTACAGGAAGAGGGCAGTTACAGGACAGTGATGAATTGGGAGCTAATAAAACCAAACCCTCGGCAAAGATCTGCCGTATGTTTTATGATGTACTCACAAGTTGACTGTATTTATGAGATTTATAACAGCCCATTAAAATCTGGAAGATGACGTCAGCTTGATAACACTCCGAAGAGTGACGTCGTCAGCTTGATGGCGATCTGTCAAACGTGTCAGACAAGATGATACATGTGATAAACGTTTAAAGGGTGTCAAACACGTTTTAAAAGCAGTGTGAATAATAAAGTTGGGTTGTGATCAACAGTACCTTTGTTTACGTGGTGAAGATGTGTTTTCTCCCAGCAGCATTACACTGGAGATGCCCTTGTGATGCCAAAAGTTGAATTCTTAAATGAGTTATAAGTGAAGTAAAAGAAATTCCGGGACGAATAAACGGAGAAGACGCTTAGGCGAAGGATGATTAACCGACGGCAGAATAAACGGCGTGGATGAGACGCGGAGGCGTGAAAGGCGCTTCAACAACGCAACGACAACGCCTTCCGGAAGTACACATTTCAAAATAAAAGCAACAGATAATATACATTTTAATCTTTTATATATAATACTACAAATCACTTCTTTTTACATTAATCACATATGTGGATTTTTAAAAATCCGATTATTTAAATACGGAATAACAATGGACAGTCGCTCATTAGTACTGCAACAAAAACAGATGGTATGGTTTCTCATGAATGTCAGCGATGTGTAAAAATCTACTTTTACATTCTATTCTTTGTATAAAATTAATTTATTAATAATAGTAAAATGTGACAGTGCATCTAGAGTTTCGTTTGAGGCTGATTTTTTATATACCGCCGTTATATGTTTATTTATCGTTTATCCAAAGCCCCTTTTCTTCCCATAAAGGGACCGAATCCTGAGTAAACAGCGCCCCCTAAGCCAGTAACTTTGGAACTGCATCGACTCAAACCGGTAATAAAATCAGCATACGACTTCAATGCAGTTGCTTGAAAAGTCCTGCTTAAAAAGTAGAAAAGAAATAAATGTGAAGAATCCATAGGTATCATAGTACCAGATATTTATACTGTTTTTATTATATTAATTGTTTTTTGGTTGTAATTTTGGTTACATTAATAGTTATTGTAAATTTTATTAGGTTATTATATATATATATATAGATCTATCTCCTTCTGGGCAAAGTCATCTCAATCTTTAAATTAAACTCTCCTCTATATTTACAAACATAGGAAATCACAAATTAAGAACTCTTAAAACAGGAATTAAAAAAAGAGCCCCCCCAAAAAAGCCAAGAAACAGAATAAAATGCAGAATATTGTTGAATCATTCTTTATTTAGCAACCACTGAATTGAGAGGTGCCAACACTGAAAACCTCAGCAGCAGATGTGTGGTATTCCCCATTTGTTATGAGAATCTTGCTGAAAGCTATAACATTGTACAAATATTAATAGATGCGAGAATGTTGGGAAGTTTTAAAAGCAAAACACTATGTTGGTGGACTGTTAAATTCCTTTCCACAAGGAAACATGATATGGCACGAAAGCATTCTACAGATGAACAGATGAGAGAGATGGCGTGTGGAAAAGTGACAGCGGTCATTGATAAACCAACAAAACTTACTGCTGACAATTCTCACATTCATTTACATAACCTCAAGATTTTCTCCCAGTGCATTTTATGCTTCTTCGAGAACTTCTTTAACTTCATCTAGTAAGCCTTCAAAAAATGGCTGAGCGAAACAGAGTAAAATGCTGTAACAGCCAATCAACAGAAACATACACCGTGCCAAGTACGGTAAACGGACCCCCAAAAAACAAGGTTATTTAAAGTGCAGATGAACCAAGTCAGTCATGCGAGGAACGGAGTGATAAACTGTTGCAGAGTGTTCATGCATACAACTTTGAAGGAAGGATTTCAGTGGTACAACTAAAAAAAAAACAAAACAAACCCCAAAGGGTAGAACATGTGAGTATCAACTGATACAAGTCTGTACCCTTAACCTACAATGAAAAAGTAAATAAATAAAATCCATACTAATAAAAAAATTCTAAAGCTTTCCTCAGAATCATTTAAGGGCTGTAATGATCAGAAAAATCCCCTTATTTTATCCTCTGCTGATTTGTAAGAGAATTACCTAACGCTTTATTTCACATGTGAAAGTAGGAAAGGTTTCTTCAGAATACTTCTGAATACTATCAAGAAGCCTACAGGACTCTTGTGTTTGTTGTTTCTCCGTGAGAGTGTTTCAGGCTACAGCGCACGGGGCCGCTTGGGGTTAATCTGCTTGCTGGCTTGTTCCTCCTCTTGGAGAGCAGAACGGAATGACCTCACTTTATCTGATAATACAAGCAGACACGCATCCATTAATAATCATTCCATCAGGGGACACTGAAAGGAAAGAACATTCTAGAGGATGCTTTACCTCTGAGCTCAATAAGGATCTCAATCTTCTGGTCAAGAATCTGCTCCAGCTGAGAAGAGTAGGAGTCCACATCGTAGTCCACCTCCTCAGTCATCTCCATGAGAACCTTCTCATCCTCAAGCCACCTGATAGACTCCTGTTAGTACATATAGTGTGAACAATTAGCGACTCCCTTTTTCAATTTTTGGACTGAAAATGAAGTGAAAGTGAAGGAGGACAACAAACCAAACGCTGACGTCAACTGGAATAAAAAGCTCTAATGTGAAAGGGACTTTAGAGAAATAAACACCTGAAACACAGCTCTGTGGTCTTCCAGAACCTGCTCCTCCATCTCCACCAGCTGAGACACCGCCTCGTGGAATGTGAAGAGCTGAGGGGAGACTTCCTCTTCCTGTCAATATTCAAACATAGGCTTTTATCCTACCTACATTAAAAAACCTTAATGGTGTTTGGTCCACAATCTCAGAGACAACAAATCGATTGCCTGCCTAGTTTTCCGGTTTATGGTTTCAGCCTTATGCTGATACATTATATACAACATATAAAGCATAAATACACTAATAACAAAACATAAAAAGCCTTTATAGGCACATACAGTTGATGTCAAAACTTTACATCCTCCTTTCAGATTCTTGTTAATTATTTTACCAAAATAAGAGGGATTGTTTATTGCTTATTTAGTACTGACTTGAATAAGATATTTCACATGACATGTGTTTACATTTAGTCCACTAGAGAAAATAGTACCTAAAAATGAAAATTCTGTCACCCTCATGCCATTTGCGCAAAGAAATGAAAAGTAACAATTTGCTCAACCATTCCTCTCACCTGACTTACATCTTCCACCATTTTAGAGAATATCACAACGCAACGCTTGCTTTAACGTATATGGGGTAATCAGCCTTACTTACATCCGCGGGAAAATGCACTCATGTAATCTGCGGTTGTTTACGCATAGTGGAAAGCGTATACGTGTAATGATACTCTCTAAAATGGCGGAAGTTGCAAGTCAGGGGAGAAGAATGGTTGAGTAAATTATGTTATTTTTGTTTTCTTTGCGCAAACATTGCAAATCTGAAGTTGAGCCACTGATGTCACATGGACCGTTTCACTGGCATTTTTAGTACATTTCTGGATCTGGGATCATTTCAGTTGTATTGCTGTCTATGGAGGGACTCTCTGATCACATCAAAATATCTTAATTTGTGTTCCGAAGATGAACGAAGGTCATGTTTTGGAACGACATGTGGGTGAGTAATTAATGACAGAATATTAACTTAACTAACCCTTTAATACGGTGTTGTTATCTGATTGATCCACAGCTGTGTATTTTTTTTGTTCATGAGTCCCTTGTTTGTGAACAGTTAAACTGCCTGTTGTTCTTCAGAAACATCCTTCAGGTTCCACAAATTCTTTGGTTTTCCAGCATTTTTGTGTATTTGAACCCTTTTCAACAATGACTGTATGATTTTTAGATCCATCTTTTCACACTAACAACTGAGAGACTTAATATGCAACAATTACAGAAGGTTCAAATGCTCACTGATGCTCCAAAGGGAAAAACCATGCATTAAGAGCTGGGGGGTGAAAACCTTTTGAATATGAAGATCAGGGTAAATTTTACTTTTGTCTTGTGGAAAACATGTAACTATCTTCTGTAGCCTCTGAAGGACAGCACTAAATGAAAAATATTTAGTCAAAATAAGAAAAATAAACAAAAAAATACACAAAAGTGTACTTAATGCATGTTTGTTTCATTCTGGAGCATCAGTGAGCATTTGAACATCTTATGTGAAATTTCTTATTCAGGTCAGTACTAAATAAACAATAACATGCATTTTGTACAATCCTTCATACCCTTATTTTGGTAAAATAACAATAAGTTCTGAACTGTAAAAATACATGAATCTGCAGAGAAAACAAAAAGGTATAATTAGTTGGAAAACTACAGGGTTAAGAGGGTTTTTCTTTCTTTCCTTTTCTTTCTTTTTTTAAAAATAAATACTTAATATTTAGAAAGGATGTATTAAATTTATCAAGTGACATTATCATCATGCATGCATTGTAAAGCAGTGGAAAGACTAGGAACAGATGTGTTTTTACATTCTGTTCACAGAGCAGTTTGAGGTCATCTCTCTGAGGGGAGTTGCCCAAATCCCATTCCTCATCCATGATCTCCAGCTGGTTGATGGCATTGACATTGGGGCGCACTCCCTCTGTCACAGCATTGGGATCCACGGTCAGCTCCTTCACTCTAAATGCACAGATTGACAGCATTTATGATGATGTTTTTAGAGCAATCATGCTGACCTAAATGACACCATGCACAGGTCACAGGACTCAACTGGGGAGATACTCGTTTTGGCTGCATCACTGCATACTCTTACCTTATTTTAAAACAGAACCTTACAATTAATGTTTTATGCATTTTATGACAGTTTGTTTTTTAATACAACTATAAAATATAGACATCAGAGCTCCCATAGGTGCAGTTGGGCATATAAATTGCAGCAATTTATGCACCTAACTGTTTATGGTGTCATCTCATTTTTATTAATTGAGTACAGTGTTTATGTGTGTTAATATGCATTGTGAAATATTTCTAAAGGAGAAGTAAGGATGACAGCACAACAGATATGCCAGACATTCCCAGGGTTAGAGAAATGACATGACAGCAAATCAGAGGGGAAATGAAAAATGTTTACACCAAAAGCACAGCCAATAGACGTGAATGCAGCCAATGTTTCTACTAAAATGAAAGAGACTGTGGTTATATACATTGCAGTGCATGAGTATTTCCATGCATTGGTTACAAGCCAATGCGGGATGTTGGTTGTGTACTGAGCAGTGCTGGGAAAGCTACACTGAAACTGATTGCCAAGCTATGTAAAACATTGTTCCCTACACTACAAGTTACTAACAAAAAAAAAGAAAAGAAAAGAAAGAGTAAAGCTATTTAAGATGGTAATATATAGTTATAATCGTATAACAATAATTTAATAATAATAACAACAATAATAAATTGATCTATATTTGGAACCAGAGCAATATTTTTCCAAGACTAAAACATTATTTATTTAAACAACTCAATTTAAAACATGAATAACTAATTTACAATTAAACTAAACATATGGATAAAACGTAAAATTTTACACAGAGATAACAGAGTGAATAAGTAAACCAGTTTTGGAAGTTAACCACTTAAAATGATCTAAGGTTGTGATGACAAACATCCTTAAAGGAATAGTTCACCCCAAAAAACAACAACAACAACAAAACAGGCTGTTTTGGGTCACCACTGACTTTTTACCATAATAGGAAAAAAACACTATGGGAGTCAATGGTGACCCAAAACAGCCTGGTTACAAACTTTTTTCAAAATATCTTCATTTGCGTTCGGCAGAACAAAGAAATTCATAAAGGTTTGACACTACTTGAGGGTGAGTAAATGATGACAGAATTTCCATTTTGGGGTGAACTATTCCTTTAAGGTTCTCATGACTAAAAGTTTAGTAGCAAATAAGTGAAATTTGACAATATTCAATAACTTTTTTGAATTAGTGATACTTTTGACATCCCTAGACAGAATAAAGTGATTTGATAAAATTAAATGTTTCAAAGTTGTTGATTTTTCTAGCTGATGAATGATAAAAAAATCAGAATCTATCCTGCTTAAAAGAGTTTGAGCATTTAAAGAGGCAGAAGACAGTCCTGCAGTGCATGCTTATAATAAACAAAACATTATCATGCGTTGTTGTGGACGCTAGAATAGTTATTATTTTTACTGGTGTAAATGAATCTCTCTACAGTGTAATAAAAATAATGATTTAGGGGTGTCTTTTTTCACTGCTTGTTAAGAGAGGGGGGAAAAAAACTAATGTTGAAAATAGTTTGGTTACTATTATGCTACTGAAAAATGTTAGTAACTTCTATTACTAGTTTTAGTGTAGTCCCCAACACTGCTGCAGTGTATCTAAGAATAATGTGGGGAAGCTGCATAGACATGTGCTCATACTCATAGGTAGGAGAGGGTTCAGAGCGACTTCCTCCCCCCTGAGAGAAGGGGATGTCAGAGGGGCTAATCCCAAACTCCTTTACTCTGAAGACAGTCAAGAGAGAAAAGAGAAAAACAGCAAGACAGAGAGAAGAGCACAGCCAATCAGGAGAGACATGTCAAGACTTTTTCCCCATTGGCATTAGCTTGTCAACTCATTGGTAAATACAATAACTTGATTTAGATCACCTTAAACAGCTAGAAGCTACATTGGCAAGAGTTTTACTCATAAATTTCATAAATGCTCAACACAGTGCCATGTCCTTACCTGTTGGCATATCTCAGAGTGTTCAGCGTGTTCTCACATGAAGCCATGCCAGGAGAAATAGTGGCAATCTGATCAGACAGAAATCACAATTAGAGCCGTGCAAACAGGCAAAAGTAAACTTCCCAAATCCCAATGTTCAAAAAGAACAGCTTAATCAAACTTACCATGCATGTCCTGGAGTTCTCGCCAATGAATGAGTCTCTGAGGACCTGTGTGAGCTTGCTTGCTCTGAACGGGGTGTGAGGCTTATTACGGCCCAGAGCCCTGATACATTCCTAATACATGGGACATGCAAGATCATAGTGATTTATTTCACAATGATGCTTCGTGACCAAATGGTTGCTCTTGGGTGGCATTTTTAAGATGCTGACCTTCAGAGCCAAAAGACTCTTGTTGATTTCAGCTCCCTCTAAACGAGTCTGCCGATCAGCGCTGGATGTGTCTGCTCCGCGCTCATTACCCGCAAGATCAATGAGTGAGAATTTGCCATGCATCTTGCCCTTCCTTCGTAGAATGATTTGGAAGACGGCATGGCTACGGGATGAGTGGGCATTGGCTGAAGTCTGACCAGAGGTCCTAAAAAGAAAGATAAGGTGGTGAAATTCAAGTCAGGAATGTATAATTACAGATCATCAAAGATCATGAATTGTTAAAAAGGTTGAATAATAAAATAAAAATTCTGTCATTAATTACTCATTAATCACATCATTCCAAACTCGTAATTATTGTTTTCTTTGCACACAAAAAGTATTCTCATAGCCTAGTAAAATTACAGTTGAACCCCTGATGTCACACAGATTATTTTACCTATGTCCTTGCTACATTTCTTTGCCAGGATTGTGATAGTATCCTTGCAGTCTATGGAGGGTCAGAGAGCTCCCAGATTTTATCAAAAATATCTTAATTTGTGTTCTAAAGATGAATGGTCTTACGCATTTGGAACGACATGAGGGTAAGTAATTAATGACAGAGTTTTCACTTTTGGGTGAACTAACCCTTTAAGGAAAAGATACAGCAGCAAACAACTAGAGCAATATTCAGTGAACATGACTGTTTTATCCATCAGGTTTTACCTGCAACTGTTCCCCATTTCAATGAGTTTAAGGACATCCTCTGTGCATTTGACCTCACGCTCCTGAAGGCCAACCACCTGGACCTGCTGCTTTCCATCTTCTAGCACGCGTAGCTTAGCCTTACGATTCAACAGATCAAATACCTAAAGAAAAAAAAAAAGGCTTTGAAAGACATTAATTTGTCTCAACCAGTAGTCATAAATTTTCAAAAATAAATCAATTAATGGATTTGTACAATGTTGATCAACAAAAAGTGAATGTAACTGAGAGCCACTTGCCTTTCCACTGTAAATTTCAAAGAAAGTTGCGTAAACTTGAAGATCAAGCTTCTTATAATTTGGTTTCTTCAGCATGAGAAAAACATCTCGAGCTGTTTGTGTTGAACATGTACAGAATGAGTTTGCTTGAAAGCAAAAGACTGAAGAAATTATAAGACCAAAAAACAAAAAAAAAAACATCCATTACCAGCTAATGCATAGATTCCTTTTGAACAATCCTGGTTCTTTCCTGAAAAATCTCCACCCATGGTCTAAAAAAAAGAAAATTAATAAATCTGAGATTTATGTCTTCTTGCACTAACATATGAAAAAAAAAAGTTTTTCAGCAATTTTCAGTACAAAAACTAGTACAAACTTAATTATATAAAATAAATACTTCTTACATGAGTTTTTCCACTTCCTGTTTGACCATAAGCAAAGCATGTGGCCATTCCTCTATCAAATATGGTTTCCACAAGGGGTCTTGCAGTAAACCTATGAAGAAAATAGTTCAAAGATTTTTTCCCTCCAACACTGACTAATTCCGGACATAATTTTTAGTTAAAGATTCGTTTTAAAAGAAAAACAAAGGAAATCATCCTCTACCTGTAAACCATTTCATTTGTTGCACTGTCATCAAAAGCATAATCGAAGCGGAATGTTTGGTTCTCTAGGTATCGAGTCAGGTCCACCTTCTGTTTTGGTTCATGGACCATGACAACATCTTTACTTGGAATAGTGATCACATCTAGGTCCTTTACAGTCACCTCTAGAACACAAATGGCAAATAAATTACAACAAATGAAGGGCAATTTACAATTTAAAGTACAAATGTCTGAGGCATTACCTTTTTTATTGAGGGGTCGTTTCCTAACACAAACGCATATTCTGTGCTCCTCAATCTGTTGAAAAAATTAATCACATTTTACTTCTCTTAAAAATTATTCTACTTAACATCCAAAAATGAAGTACTTTTTTCTTACTAACAATATATTTTATTATATTAATGAAATTACATATATACATTTTTGTATTACTATTATTATCCTTAAAAGGGTGGATCTCAAATGCATGAACATGAACATGTCTGGGTCGCACTCCCCCCAAAGCTCATATGGAGAAACAAATTCTGAATTTATAATCATTATTATAATAAAAATAATGAAAAAATATATATATTAAATAACAATAATAATATAAAAATAATGTGTAAAAAACCACAACACAAAATGGCTGTGTTTGTGAAATTAAATTAATTCATCCTTTCTTGTATTTATTCTGTTTTATTTTAAATATGACCCAGACATATTTACCAAATCTGTCGTGGTTAGCGGTCGATAGTCCAAACTTGCTCTGAAGTCTCGGATCATCTGCAATATTTCATAGTTTGGAACTGTTGTATCAATTTCCTTTAAAACAAAACAAGGACATTCACAATAGAAACCCCACCAGGTGAACTTTTCTATTAGTCAAACATGAAAAATACATCACAATTAAAAGCTGAGTGATGAGGCAGAGAGATGACAGATAATAACAGAAAGTCTTCTTACCTGTGCTCGCTTTTCTCTCAATTCCTGTTGCTGTAACCTGCGTCGCTCCCTCTTCTCCTGCAATTTTTCTACTTCCTTCACACAGTTTGACTTCCTCCTTGCTGTTAGAGAGCAGAACAACACACAATTCCATTTAAACAAAGGCAACAACCATTTCCTCTCTTCAGCCCGCCTCCTCCCACTCTGTATCTCTCTCTAATATAAGTGTTTATGTGTGCAGACAGAGTGGCTATAGAGGCAAGCCAGAGCCTCTGGCAGCTGGCACATGGTAGCGCCAACAGCCCTCTCCATCTTAAAGAGCTCTATTCTCCGAGCAGTCCTTTTCCAAAGTCATTTATCTATGCACTCTTGCAGTCTGCAAAGAACCCTGCTACTATTACATTACTACTATTACTTGCAACACCAAACTAGGCGTGGGAATCTTTAGACTAGATTTGATTAGAAAGTATAGTTAACCCCCAAAGGAAAAATGTACCCTCAGGCCAACCAAGAAGTAGATGAGTTTGTTCTTCATCGGAGCAGATTTGGAGAAAATGTGCATTACATCACTTCCTCACTAACGAATCCTCCGCAGTGAATGGGTGCCGTCAAAATGAAAGTCCAAACAGCTGATAAAAACTTCACAATTCACAAATAATCCACATGACTTCAGTTAACATCTTGTAAAGCTGCATGTTTGTAGTGAACAATTCATTAAAATGTTTTTAACTTCAAATGAGCTATAAAAATGCACAGATCAAGCACAGTGCACAAGTGAACAGAGTTCTAAAAAGTTTTAAACAAATGTGTTTTGATGCGAGAGGACAACAGGGAATGGAGTTTTGCACTGGAGGAAGTGTTGAGCAGCATCATGCTGCACATAGAAAACAGTCTGAGCATTTTGATTCCAGATTAATTTAGCAGACAGACTCTTGTAAGCTTCATAAATTCAAAGCAAGAGGATTAATCAGGGAGGTTCAGAGTCAGGTCAAGCCTGCCCGGTCACAAACAGTCACTGACATTCAGAGGGGCGGCTGGGGTAGCCAAACCACACCCTACGAGATTTGAGCCGAAATACAGACAGATGAGCCAGGTTTAGGTTTACAGCAAAATTTTGACTCTAAAAGGATGCTTTCTCTTTATGCATTATGCCCATCCTGCGCAGGAGGCCTCATTCCTTTCAGTGTTTTCCTGTGGGGAAAAGGGGGTTGACAGGAACATATTGAAAAGCACTGAGGAGTGTCATATTACCGTTTTGTTGTTGCTGAGCTAGCTGATTTTGGGTCTGGCTCTGTGTGGGCTGAGAGGGCTGTTGTACTGGTGGAAGGGGTGCTGATTCTGGCTGTAGCTGCTGCTGGGCCAGCCGTCCCCGAGTTGAGCCAACTTTAAAACAGAACACATAAGAGTCAGCAAATCACACTCTGTCCGAAAACAGAGACATCACAGGAGCACTCATACTTGCCTATGATGGACAAAAATGCTGCTTAGATAGACAGCTCACTAAGTTTTCAAACACAACCATCTTAGCATGTTGACATAACTATAAGTTGTGTAGTAAAACTATAATATGTGTAGTAAAACAGTCACTATAAGTAAAATACTCTGGCACTTTTAAAACATCACTGTATTTGTTTGAGCATGCAGACTTTCTGTCGAGGTCACGACAGATATTTTCTTCCATACTGTAACTTACATTCAAGTAAAATAATTTAGGGGCGTGGGGAGGGGGAGTGGAGGACTTGGTTCAATCAATCAGTTGCACAGAAGCAGATCTGAATGCAATACTATGGGGGAATTTCAGTTTCATGTTGACTTTAACATCCATTATTCTTAACTGAACAAAATAATCCTACATTATTATTAGTTGTACGGAAAAAAATGAGAAGTTGTTTTGTATAGTAACAATATACATCTGTCATGACCTTTCATTTGTCTTTGAGTTAGTGTACTTTTTTTAATATGCATTTTCTTCCAGTTCTGGTGAACTTGACCCCTTTTTCTACAAATCCCAGTTGTTATTATTTATATGAATCATTTCACATCATATCAACATCAAAGGCTAAATTCAAACCCAGCGTAAGAAAGAAAGAGAGTAAGAAATTAAAAATAGCGATAATAAAAATAATACTTCAATGAATTACATAAAACATTTATACAAAATTACAAAAACAAACAAACTGTAACAATTTTTTTTTGTTAAAAAAAATTCTAATATTTTAAAATTTTAATATTAAGAGAAGCTTCTTTTAATGTTCATTAGGTCATTTCTGAATAACACTGCCTAATATTATTTTTAACTATTTACAATAAAACATGTTTTAAAGACTTCTCATGAAGCCAATTATTTTATTACAGTACATTAGATTTGTATAGAAACATTTAGCACTAAAATGTTTACAACTGGGAAAATGAGGGAAAAGTTATCCCTAGCACGTGTCATAACAAATTCAGAGTACCCTGTCAAAATGAAGTGCCTTTGGAGTGTGCACTCTCTGAAAACACTGCATCATGAGCCTGATACGTACATGTGCCGCCCCCCTTCATTCTGAAGCACCCAGCACGTGCACACTACATTTTTTCCAGAAATCACTTGCAGATTAATAACTGCACATTTCCATAATGCAATTCATAACTTTTTTTGATTTATTGTCAGCCCTATTTCTAAATCTTAGAACAATAAATATACCTCTGTTGTCTCTGCATGGGATTTCACTCCTTCCCGGTGCAATCGTTCTACGATTCTGCACACAAACAAGTGTACAAAAAGGTTCAAAAGTTGCAAACCATTAAAATTCAACATTTGACTCTGGCTTCGTACAAACCTTAGGGATTTTGTTGACCTTCACAGAGCTGGGTGTAGGAGGCGGTGGTGTAACAGGGCTCAAGGAAATCTCCTCCTCTGGACCAACATCTGGATTTAGTGAGAATATGCACTCCAAATCAATCTGTTACGAAAAAATGAACAAGTTGTGAACATTACAAGAAATCTGATCTTTTTTCCCAAATCATGCAGGTTATCCAAAGAGAAAAAGGGTACAGGGTACATAACATAATTCATATTTAAAAGAAACACAGCATGAGAGTTTCATACTGTACCCTAACACCACCAGAATGTTGTTCCATCCATTATTAATTAATAACACAGGCAGCTGAGAGGCTGCTAGACTTACCTCTTTTCCTTTAGTGTCTCCATTTTCTATCCATTCCACAGTTACGCTTTCATTATCTTCATTTAAAGAGGTCACCATGGCCTGGTGTATTCGCCCTGTAAGAAACACAACACCTCTAAGTGTCAAAACATTCATGTATCCATTTTGAAATTTTACACATCGAATGGAGCTCGAAAAAGAGTCTATGTACAAGATGGCAAGTCAACACCAATCTACTTTGAGGACACTTCAGAAGTTGTGTTCATAGCTTTGAAAAGTATGAGAGCATCACTGAAAACAAACAGCCATGGTTCCGTATCTATTATTCAGAGCTATTCCTACTCACACTTCAACATCCCTGCAATTATTCAACAGCGGCATCAGCAAGAAAAAGCACATATTATCCTGCCATAAAACAAGCTATTTTAAACACTTGCATTCAGCATCGGGCCACAAGAAAAGTTAAGACCTAGTTTAAAGTAAAGGCACATCTTTATGATGTTAGAGACCTCCTCTGTCACATACACTGTTCATCTTCAGAGAGCATGTCAAGAGTCATCTCTATTATGCAATACATGGAACTTCTCAAAGAGACAGGAGTGGTTTGTCTAACACGTCAACAGACCCGGGCTCACTTGTTTCTTTGCTACAAGCTGAAGTTAAATATAACACAGCCTTCTCAATGAGATAAAATCACAATCTCTTCTGACAGCCTTCCAAACTGTATTGATGATTCAATACCATTGAAAAACCACTGAATGCACACAAGACGCTAACACCAGATTTACTAACTCTGTATGGAGACATCATCAGAAATTGACACTTCGATCCTTAAACATATTCAGAAAAATTACAATTAATCTACAAATACTTAAAACATAATATTCAGTGAATGCTGTAATATTATTAATGATAATAAAAACAACAACAATGATGATCAGTAAAAGTAATAGGCCTATTAGTAGAATTACTACTGCTTTTATTTAAAGTTGTTGAGGCTGTTTATTTTCTAAATGGAAAAAGTTTTCATCTTTGTATTTGATCAATTATAAACCTTCCTAACCTAAAAAAGTTTGTTACTTACAGATGTAAGTAATTGTCCAAAAAGAGTACATTAAATAGGTTACTTCCTATGTGAAAGCCATTGTTTGGTTTTATTTTTGAGTGACTGAAGTGTGAATATTTGTAATATACATCTGATTATAATAATGCAACTAATCTCAAGCTGTCAATATTTTCATTTGGCCTCTAGGATGGAGTTTAATCTCTGAACCCAAAAGATGACACATTACATACCTTCAAAGAACTTGAAGGACCTGTCATCTTCAAATCATTACTCTTAAAAACCAGTCAAATTAATATAACTATGGAAACTCTCTAATGTAATTATAACCTCAAATGAGTGACTAATGTGAAGTGAATGGCATCCGAAACTGTTGGGTTGAAGACTCCAAGCTAACGAAACCAGCAGCTTTCCTCTGTCCACACTTATTTACAAAAAATCAGTAAACAACACATTCATTTGCAAGTGACTTAAGAAGGCTAACTCGCATAAATCCAGAATCTACAATACTTACATGATTATCCTCTCTACCAATACAATACATAAATAATTCCCAACTAGTCTACATCAAGTAAGCCAGTTAATGAGCTGAAATCAAATATGATCCCACACATTATGAATCTAAACAAACTCCACCCGGGTTTAGCAGGTGGCTAACGTAAACCGACAGTTGCACTGTTGATTGACACAAGCTCGTTAACTACCTCGGCAACCAGCACCAACAGACCAAACTTAACGCAGTATATGGATTTATAGCAGGCCCGACCACCTTAAACTCATTTCTGGCAGGTTTTTGGAGTGGTAATGTTAGCATTCGTTAGCCGAACCGGGGCAACGACTTTAACGGACGATTACAAGCGAC